>OMOV01115499.1:0-16963 GCA_900312565.1 Beryx splendens
TCTCAGTCATTACAATGGAAGCACAAATTGTCACACCTTCATTATTACTAACACATGAAGAAACCACTATGTGTATGTGACGCAAGCTGCAGTACAACTAATAAATGATAATCATACCCTCTGACGTCTGCGTTTGTTTGTTTGTGTGTGTGTGTGTGTGTGTGTGTGTGTCAACTTAAGTGTTGTGGAAGGAAGAGATAAAGCGAGGTAAGCTGGTGGGAAGATGCCGCTATTGGACCGGAGAGAAAGTCTTGAGGTGAAGAAGGGCAGTCATGCACTTAACCCGTTCTCTAATAACTTCACTGCTGCGGGAGGCGCTGGAGGTGTGCCAGGCTCTCTGAGAAGACACGCGCTTTCACACCGGAGGCCGGGCGCGGGGCCAAACAGCGAGTCCACCTGTGCTACGAGCCTGCCCGCTGCTGCCTCACTGGCTGGTTGAGCTAGTCTCCCAAATCTGAAACAGCAGTTCGCTCGCTATGCAGATTAGCATGACGACTGCATGAAAACTCCTACACTAAATATTGCCTTCCAAGGAGCTCAAGCGATGCTGGGCTTCAATCCTGCTTCAACTCGTCAGTAAATAGCAGAGTAGAATGCTATGTCACAGGAGAGCCTTCCCCCTTTTTCACTGAAAATCCCTCATATTACAAACCTACTCAATTAATCATATATACACACACATTTCTAGCACATCCACACACCGCCCTCTGAACCGAGCCTCTCTAAACCGTGCTCCATTATTCATTATCCTAGCTGTAGCTGCTAAGCATACGGCACTAGCTACTCCACGACTCTGACTGGATGTGTGGTATTAGCCCATCTGCAGGAGTGGCTCCTTAGCAGCCTGTCACAGCACTCGGGTCAACTGTCTCTCAGCTGATGGCCTCTGACAAGCATTACTGCCTTATGGCGGTCAAGTGTGAGAGGGTACAAAATGATGCTTTCACAGCAGTGACACCAGCGAGCTCTGCAGGCACAGATACATGCATGCAGAGACACACAAACACATACACACACTGCCCACGATTATGTAACAGGGCTAGCGCTTCAAAGAGAACACCACAACATTTTAGCATGGAGACATGTTATTCTTATGCCTTCAGACTGTTTAGTCTATATCTGTTACTCTCGCCTGTAGCCAGGAACAAGAGAGGAGTTGGTCCTGCTCTGTGATCTGGGACGTCACAACGATGTACATGCCATAGAGACCAATCTGCATACGTCCTGCTTTTCCGACTTTTAGCTTTAGGAGCGCTTAAGAGCACTTAATGTGTTATGAAGTTCAAGGTTTGTCAGTGCCTTGAATTGGAGCTGACTAATCCACAAAACCATGGGACATGGGCAAGATGAAAGTCAACAGTACAACCAACTGATGCTTTTCAGAAATGCTCTGCCTGGAACACACAGGCTATCTTTAGAATGGCTTTGATATGCTGGCAGAGGTGGCTGCAGCCAATGAGAGATGCCATCGGCGGCGTCCCTGCCCCTCTCCCTTCCTGTGCTCACCGACAACACAACAACAGATGGAGGGCTCAACACATTAAAGCGCCACTCCCACGGTAAACTGGCACTGCTCACATCGCTTTCACACATTCCGGCGCGCTGATCTTTCGTTTGGTTTACACAGGCAATTCAAAACACTGCAGTGTACTGATAACGAAATGCACAAAGGCTCGTGGAGTTAGAGGGGACTACCAATGAATTCCAGCGCTCAAATGGGACCCCTGTTGACATAGCACAGTTTGGTGTGAACTTCTCCGCTCCCATTGTCATGAACCTGAGAAAGATAAGTGTGTTCCACCAACATTATATGCAGTGTCATACTAATGTTCACCTACACAGAATGCACTGCCAAATAAAGAACAGGTGACTGTGAGAAAAGCCCGGCATATTTTCGGGGGATAATCGTACATTTTTTGGCTGAGAAGTGGGTCCTTGTCACCTCCTGCGGAGAGGCAGAGACTAACACAAGCACAGAAATGCACAAACAAACAGATGGACAGGCATGCACGCACACAGTGCTCCTCCCACACACACACACAAGCATGTGGAGCATTATTCATGCAGTGGGATGCCCCTAAATGAATCCATGTGTGTAAATGTCATCAGGAAATGTCAATAGCTTTCTGAGGCCAGTCCTGAGGACATGGAGCCCAGCATATGGGCCGCGGGACTCAGACGTACCTTCATTTCCCACTACTTCATCTATTCTTAATCTGCTTTAAAGACCTCATCTGTTCATGTGATGAATTAAACAACACTAGAGTGAGAGTTTTTTGACAAGTGGGAAGCAGAAAAGAGGACAGTTATGATCGTAAGATGACTGCCATCCATTGGCAATAACAGAATATAAGGAAGAAAACTCTCACATGATATACACTTGGGTAGGAGGGGAACAAGAAACAAGTAGTTTTTATAGAAAGGGGCAATACTCTATATATATCATCCACACTGAAAACAAAACTAAAAACATTTAGTGTGGAACATCACTGGAGATGTGCAGGGCGTTCCATTTTTCCAAGTGTCAAACTGTTTCTCAAGGATCCGTTTTTGCTAACAGAGCAAGCATAATTCCTGATGCCATAACTGCATAGGCAAGCAAATCAAACAGATAATTTTTCTCTATATGAAGGTTACAATGTTGCTAACTGCACTGGGGATGTCTCCAGCGCTGGCAAGTGAATACTGATTTTGTTTACGCATGCAGCTCATGGTGTTTGTACCTCGATGTAGGCGGTGAGCTTGGGGTAGACCCTGAAAGTCCCCAGCACGTGGGACAGAGGGGTGGTGCAGGGGAAGCTGGTGGTCACGGCATGGGTCACTTCAGGCAGGGAGAACACCTTGAAGCCAAACTTCTCATACAGTTTTTGCAGGTCCTCGTCTGGCTTCTCTTCGCCCTCGCTGAGGACACTGCCCACCACGTAGCGACACTTCTCCGCTGGCCTCTGAGAGGACGGACAGAGGGAGAGAGGAAGACAGACCGGAAAGAGGAAAAACAGGACATAGAATTACATAATATACTGTAACTAGATGGCACTCAGCAGATTGCATACCTCCGCCAACACTATGTGATTGTCAAGATATGCCAGCTCCACCTGTCGGATTTTCACCAAAAGTTGATAACTTCTTCCATGCCCCATTAACAAATTGCGTACGTACATTTTACTGGACCTGAAATGAGACATGAAATGTCTGTCCAAATTCTAGCCACTTTCAAGCATTTTAGTCGATTATTGCAACACCGCATGGTCAGTCAGCACTATATCTGCTCAGTGGCCATTAGTGCTGCCTTTCTACCGCTGTTCCAAATTTTGGAAAAATTAGCAGGGCAGTTATGTCTAAATGAAATTCTCCAATGCCCTGATGTTGTCTGATTGGGCCAATAATGGAGGGATTGTCTCTTCTCATGTCTGCTGATATAGGCCACAAACTTTGATGTTGTTAGATGAAACCGTTCAGAAGTTATATGCCTTTTTGTGAGAAGCCATGCCCAAGTGAATCCGTTCTTCCTTGCCTCATGACCAATCTTTCCGCAGAGTTTCGTGCAAATCCATTCTTATTTTTTGAGACATCCTGCTAACAGACAAACAGACACAATGGGAGGATTTGGTGGATGTAAAACAGTGTAGTAGTAGTAGTAGTAGTAGTAGTAGAAGGAAGAAGAAGATACTTACAGGAACAGTTCACCATAATATTAAAATCCTGTCATTATCTACTCAACACATGTGAGTCAAAGCTCCACTGAAGTTTGAACGACCACCAACCACACAGCGTGGCAGCCCCCTCTGTTGGAGGAGCCAGGTGTCTGTGCTGGAGTGCCTTGCTCCTGCAGTACAGGAGGCAGGAGCTAGCAGCGAGCGAGCAGAGCCTTCCAGCAGACATGGTAAGGTGCGTGCAACCGTTTTCAATAACAAGCAATTTAGCAGATAGTGGGGTAAATATAGGGTTTTTGGGCTTTCAGTGCAATCGTTTGATACAAAACACTTAGATTATGCTGAAGGAGCAAGAGAAATTTGATGGACATTTTTTGCTCTTTTTGGAATACTGAACAACCACGCCCCATTCACTTCAAGCGTCTGGGAAAAGGGTGAACTCTTCCGATATATTATTTGATTTCATTCTCCTTTCCCTTGCCAGCTCCAGGAAAGTCAGAGCACAGGTTCAGATGCAGAACCCCACCCCTGGAGCTGGCCAGGGGTTCAGCGTCTTGCCCAATGACCCTTCAGCAGGGCAGATGTGTGCTGACATGGGGGCTTGGTCTCCTTAACCACGATGCCACCCTGCTACCCTTCTGCGTCCCTTAATGTGCCCACATGTCTGCATGCAGGTGTGAATGGGACAGAGATAGAGCCAACATCAGCGAGCGAGCTGTCAGTCAGAAGAGGCTCTGGCGTGTGTGCACTTTCAGAGAGACCGAAGGAGGGTGGGAACTGCTGTTAAGACCTTTCTGCTATGTGACAGTGGCCGTCTGTGGAGGGCTGGCACTATAAGGGGGCACAGATGGGAGCGAGCAGCACTCATCATGATGTCCCTGGCAGCCTCGCATAATTATCACATCTAAATTTCATTTCTCTTCCTTTCTATCTCCCTTCTCACTCACAGGGCTATTTTCTGACTGTACTGTACTGTTACTATACTGTACTGTTGTTCCCACCGTTCCACTTTGTTCACAGCTTTTGTGCCATAATTCAGCATTGTTGGCTGCTGGTGGAACTCCCTGGCTGTGATAAATCCATTTGATCACATCACCCATAACCCCTCGGTGCCTCTTAATGTCTGCATCATGTGGGTAATAATAATGAGTGACAGTGTCTGTTCAGCACAAACAGATTATCTTTACTGTCACCTGACAGACACCCTTGCCACTGACTGAAGAACACTCAGCAGTGAGTCAGGCAAGACATATTACATCCTTTGGCAGGGAATTATTCTTTCAAGACTGCATTAGATATACTAGATCTACTGCTTACACCGAAGCAACGAGTCAGTGCATACAAAGACAGACACAATAGCTGTGCTGGCGCTGATGGAGCAGCTTAGAGCCATGTCAAGCAAACTGACAATGTGGAGTGTCCACTTGTAGGTTTTAAAGCCTTACTGTTGTCATACTGTGTATCCAAAGAAACCTATATATATATATATATATATATATATATGGGATGGTCAACATTTGGAAAAGGTGATTATATATAAGCTATAATATTTTGACAAAATGATTATTGATATGAAAGTAAAAATCACTGTGCAATATTTGAAATTATTAATTAGCTTAAAACCTTTGTTTATCGTTTAAAACTAATTTTGAGGGTATTTTTGCACTGTATATTTTAACAATTGAGTTGTAACCTATATGGCAATTTTCTTTAAATGGATGTATGTGCAGGGGGAGTTCAGCGCCGCCCTCCTTCCTACATGAAAGCGTCAAATGCATGGGCTGTCAACAAGCCTTCTGTACATAGCTCGTCCTTGTCAACACTGGTGGTCTATGATAAGACATGGCAATATCCACTCAAACAGGGAGGGGATGACAACTGTTCTCCCATTGTCTTCCTTCTCTATCTTACCATCTCGCTATCTCTCATGCTCTCCATGCTCAGAGTACAGTGTGTTAGCCAAACCAGCAGTTCACCAACGATATCATTCAGAGCTCCAGCTATCACTCACATCCCACACAGTGGAAAGCACAAACAGCAGCTCCGGCTGCATCTCATCTCTGCTTCCCTCCACCGCTACAGATAGCACACCCCGGAGACTACAAGCAATTAGGAGAGAGAGAAGAACAGCGCTCCATGTACTTGACTCTGTCTTCCCCTCTATACTTGTTTTGTTTATGTCTGAAATTCTAACATCACAAAAGGTAGAAATTCTCAGATGCTGTCCAAGCTAGGCAGCTGTGCTGTAAAAGTCAGCTGCTGCCGAGGCAGTGTTTTGAAAGACAGAATGGGCTTTACGAACATTCACACAGGCGGCTGAGGAAAGTCGACTGTGGCTTTGATTGGCCCAAGTGAGAACTGGAGCGTCGGATAATGGGAAGACTGTGGAGCTCTTGACTCAGTAATTGGACAGTGACACGTTGAGTTGCCCTACCAAGCTGCAGATAACCAATTCAGCTCACAGCACTGGAAATTCCACTGGATCTACAGCCAAGCTATCTGTAAAATTTACACAAATTGTCATTTTCTTTTATAGATGCACTTTCTGAACCTGCTAAGCAGGCTCATTATATCCCAACAATGCCAACTTTGGTAGAGTTGTGGCCCACGGGACTCCAAAATGGCCTCCCCCCACAAACGGTGCCATTCCCATCTTCTCCTGATTCCCCTAAGCCAATTCTCAAGGGACCGGTTGGGAGGAAAAGTAATTTCAAAAGCAATTCTTTGCTTGGAGGTACAAGGGCCTTTTTTGATGGATGAGGGCTCTCCAACAATAAAAAGGCAGGGCTGACGGAGGTAATTCTTTATTAGCAGACACGTAACGAGGATTTACTCCCTTCATCTTTCCTGCTCCTGGCATTGCATCTCCTCCCTCCAAGCTATTACTGCTGGGAATGCATTGTTTTCAGTATTGGTCCAGTTTACAATTGGTCATTGCTGATGCATCAGCAGTTTAGGGAGGACAGGGGCAAACACATTTTCCATATCAGCGTTGTTAGGAGAGCAGGCAATGCTCTGCCTTCCCGAAGCCTTACAGTAAAGAACAGTTCATAATGAGCGTGCCATGGTCTGCCTGACCAAGGATCACCACCACTCATTAAAATTCAACAGCCAAGCATCCAATCAACAAAATATGAAGCTCAATTAGCAGAGTGGACCATTTACCATAGCAAGAGCACAACATGAGCTCTCTCTTAAGTTGAACACCATATGAAACTAGTATAGCACTGATACGGCAGAATACAAGGAGGACACACACGGGACGGTCCTTTGTCTTGTTCACCACTCCCACCTGTAGTCACTGCCGGGGGCAAACTTCTACCTGTCCTCTTTCTAAAACATACAAATATCCTATCGTTTACAAACTATATTCTCTTAGTTTAATTTTTACAGGTTAGCTTACAGTATGCAATTAAACAACTACAAAGAGTCTCACAGAAACGAGTCCTAGAAATCTGAATAGAGAGCAAAATATGACTTGTTTGCCTGCATGCGTAGCTTCTTGTTTAAAAGTAAGGCATGCCCGATGCCAGACATCACTGTTACATGTGCTGACAGAACGTGGGTTGACTGTTTTACTATGATGGAGTTGAGAGGCTGTGATTGTGAAAGAACCCTTCACTGCACTGCAGTCGATAAATTTGTGAATTTGGAGCCTCTGTGGACCTCTACGCCATCTTTACATCGATGTCTGCGGCGAAGCACGAGAAGCAGCACCCATAAAGAACACACCAAGACTGAGGAGAGGAGAAAATAAGGCCAAACTCATACCTCATCTATAGTCCAACTGCACTGGATAACTGTATTGCACAAACTATACACATCAACGCCTTTGTTAGAGAGCTCTCTTTCTGTTCAGCGATCCGGAATAAGCGTAGCATCTGATGATCCACAGTATTGTTTACTTTCTCCCTATGCATGGAGCACAGACAGATGGTGTTGAGAGCACTTCCATGGAGAAGCAAAGAACCTGACGTGGAGAGACAGAAGAGGACTATGGGATGAGCAATTTGTCAACAAGAGCTGTCTTTTGCCTCAGTATTCCAGAGCAACGGCACAAAAATGAGCGATAACCTGTCTTAGCTGATTGGAAGCCATTAGCCCCCTGTAGGCGGACTATGCAGCAGAGAGAAAGCCACCAGGAAGGAAACTGAAACTAATGGGCTGCACAGCACTGGGACCACAGGTATGTTGTGATGGGCTGTTCCAGGCCGAATTAATGGACCAGCAATTTTGCAGTGAAGCAGGTATACCTACCCAAACAAACACAGCGCAAGCAAAACAGACGAATAACTAAGGAAGCTGTGGGGGTCATTTAATTGATTGAAAACAAAATCTACCAGCACGCTGTCACAGCTGTCACACCTCGCTGCTTTAGTGAACTAATTAAGTGAAGGTTTATGTGAATATCAAGCCACTTGGACACGTCATAATAACTACTGGAAATAAAATAAAAATAATGAAAATAAAATTCCTCATTCATGACAAACACCCCGTTTCAAAACTTCTACGCGTCTTCATTTGGAAGGGACACACCCGAGCTTCCAAACCAGATTCTTCCTCCACTGCACTGATGAGGCACGGGCCCCAGTGGCCCCTTGAATCAGGAGCCAGTTCAAATCTCTTTTCCTCCCTCTCCGTCTCTCTCTCGCTCTCTCTCTCCATCTCTCTCTCTCCAAGCGCAGTTCTATCCCTTTAGGCTGTGCTCAGACTTAGCTCGTAATTACACATGGCATCCTGGGAGTTCTGGCATGTATAATTACTGGCGAGGATGAGCAGCCTGCTGGAGGCTGGAGCCAGGACACTGTTTTCCTTCACCACAGTTGTGGAGCTGGTTCACCGCTCCATGGCCAGCTGGACACAGCACGGCACTGCTCCAGTCTGGAGTCGCAGAGCGGGGAGATGAGATGAGATCATCTTCCCTAATGGGAGATATGAATGAAATTCTCTCTCACAACAAATCTTCATCTCTCTTTGTCCACCTTCTTGCTCCCTGAAGTTGAAGTTGCTCTTATAAGTATTAGGCTATGCAATCCAATAGCATTCCTACTAGGGAATCGGGATGGGACGATATATATAGAAATTCAATATATCGAAAAACAAAAATGTGGCAATACGTATCGTGGGGCAGAAAAATGAATCACTATATTATTCTGCTTAATAATCACAAATGAGACGGCTTGACCATCATAATGTCACAAGCTCTCCATCAAAATTATATTATTTACACTTTGTAATGGCATTTTTAAATTGTTGTTTACATTCTACCAATGAAGTGCCATTTCTAAAAAGATTTGTGGCTAAGAGATAAAGATAATTCTGCACAGTCACACTTTGTTGTTATAGAACTTTTATTTATTACATCGTATCGTGGTTGTATCAAATCGTGAAATGCATAACATGTATCAAACTGCATCGAGATTAGCATATTGTCCCATCCCTAATTCCTACACATCACAACACAGCAGGGTGAGGAAGTGATACATGTCACAGGATTGATGGAGCATTAGATTTGAAGACATTCTTCACCACCTTGTTTCACTGACTAACAGCATGCCAGCCAATATTTAGCTATACATACTGCCTACAGTTTGTGAGAACCGATCAACAACTCTTCCAAATATTATTCCACACATGCATAATATAAATATGCTCATGTGACAGCGATCAACAGTTATGCTCCAGAGGGGGGAAAGCAGTTAATATTCTCTGTTTAATAGATTCTGTCTGTGTGTTATTGCCTGCTCCTCTTGTTTTGCAGCACCTCATTCAATGTAGAGATGTCCATCAACTTGACTAACTAACGGGCTGCTTTTCAATATGGAAAACCAGCGTGTCCACACAGTCTTGCATAATATTGACTTGCAGACCTGTGGGACCAGACTTCACAGTATCAGCGTATTCATTTCTCATTTTACATCCCCTTTAAAAGCGGCAACTCCTTGCCAGAAGACCCCCTTTCATGTTGTTGCCGCCGACAGACAGACAAGCGGCAGTAAAATGCTAATAAATTTGACTGGGAGTGCAGTGATGCTAGGCGCTCTGATCTGAAATTCCGATTGATGAATTGGAGCACTGTGAGGCTCTCAAGGTGAGTCAGACTCCTAACAATTTATACTCCTCTTCCAAGGCAGTTTCACACCTCGCCTCATCTCTCACTGCCACTCCCATGCACGTCTGCACATGACATTTAATTTTCTCCTGTTTGTCATGGGAAGCCATAAGTGGGCTTGCTTCAGAAGCTAAGACAAACTGGGAATTCGGTGGATGAGAGGATGCACCACACACAGCAGCTCTAGTTTAGCCTGTATAAAACATGTTTCCAGTGTCGTTTGCAGTTCTACCTGGTTGGGACAGCCTTTGATCAGATATCCTCCGCAGACTGTATGGAGCATAATGGTTAACGTCTAGCCATGAATTTGCACTGCCTACTAATTCCACCTGGCCAGTGAATTGACATTCATCTCAACCCCCTTACTCGCCGATGGTTTTATTGTTTTAGCCCTCATGAATGGTAACAGTGTGTCAGTCAGTCAGTCAGATCATTTACTCCTGGCCACTCTACATGAGGACTTGATGGGTTGTGCTGTTGAGCTGACACATAGACAGACAGACCATGGAGTATTTTCTCCTTGACATTCTACAGCACAAATAATATTATAAAACCAATAAATTCATTGATTTAATCTCTGTGTGGGATCAAAAGTTCATTACTTGTGTCACTGAGTTGTCTGAAGATAATAACACCTGAAATACCAAAGTCCCACTAGACCTGAGCCTTAGACCTCTACTTTAAACAGCCAGATCAGCCTAGAGAGTAACCTCCTATCTGGCCCAGCTGGCTGCCTCTATTCTTCTGAAATGACTGACCCGTATGAGCTACACTTGCTAAACTGTTCATGTCCTCAGGACTATGTGGTAATAAGATCATAGCATTACATGAATTAAAACAGCTCATAGAAAGAGAAAGATTTGTGCACGCTACATGCAAATATAAACACATGCATCTGTGTGCACGCACGCAAGTGCACACACACACACACAGAGGAGGCATCGAGAGGAGCAACTTGGTCTAGTGCTAATTGGCTATTTGGGTGCTGCCTCTAATTCCCTGACGGAGGGAGGTGAGGATGTCAAAAACACCTCCCTTATCACTGCAGACCAATGAAATCAAACAGACATAGTCTGCATCTGCCAAAGGGTAGAGTTGTCTGATTTACCAAATATAGAGGCAACTATAATTGAAGTCTGCTTTAACACATCCTATGATTACTTTGATCAGTTTATAAGGTGGTGTGGTGGTTTCACTCCTAGACCTCAGGACCCAGAGCCCTGCTGGCTTTCATTCTCGCTGTCTAATCAGGGGCTGATTTACACCTGGGATGCAAGGTGAATGTAATTAACTGTAATCAGCTACCTGCTAGAAAAGAACAGCAGCACTATTCTGGGTCCCTAGGACCAGGACTGAAAACCACTGGTGTAGCTGTGCAGGTTTGGAATTAATGTTTCATAAAAATACAGTGAAACTCATTTTGACTTTATAGCTTATAGTTAGGCACTGTCACATTACTTACTGGTATGGTAAAAAATAAATGCAGTATGAATATCAATGTGTGAATAGTGGGTGTCAGGATACTCCTGCCTCCCATACAAACTCCAACTACAATGCTAATTCTGCCATCTAGTGGCTATCAATGTACATAAAGCAGAGAACCGCTGGTAGCAGGTTAACTGCATTCACCTGGTGCCCCAGAACGAAGCCCAGCAGGACTCTGGGTCCTGAGGACAGGATTGAAAACCACTGACCTAAGATGTTTACTGACCAACGAACAACATCCTGAGAACAAACACTCCAAAGCAACCAATTTAGATGCAGCTCAGAAATTCTTTTCATTGATTTAATGAGGAATTTTTATGTTTTATTGATTTATGTATTTTTTATGTATGCTGCTTGTGGATTCCAATGAACCAACATGTCTTATTTTTATTGATTTATGTATTTCTTTATGTATGCTGCTTGTGGATTCCAATGAACCAACATGTCTTATTTCGTGTGTGTGTGTTGTGTATATAAATACACTTAACTTGACTTGATACATGACTGTATTTGTGTCTGAGTGATCTCACAGATTTATGAACGGCCCTGTCTGATATCCTCTGTTGTGACCATCCACGGACCGTTCATCAATTCATTATCTGTATTTATTCTGTTTGTTACTCACTTTGACTGCTCTGTGTCTATGACAACCCATCGACTCAAGTGATTACCTCTCATAATTTGGCCAGCAGCTCTAATTCAATGCAGCTGGGCCTAGAGCCAAGATTGAGCCTGCACACTGAAGAAGGCACTAGCCAAAATGTGCATTATTTCCCTTCTGCATTTATAAAAACAAATATAATGAGAACATAAACGTCTTGGAAAATCGGATCTTCTTTGAGTGCGAACCAGTTTCTCCACTGAAGACATTTGATTGATTTTACGCGCCAAACAAAGCAAAGGTGAGCGATTTCTCCTATAGACTTAATTACTGATTTATGTAGCCTATGTCTTTCTATACTTTTAAATTTACAACAGTTTCCCAATCCAGTCCTTGTACTGCAAGTTTTTGTTCAGTCTTTACTCTTGCACACCTGATCCAGTTAACAGCTCTACACTTTCATGCTATCCCTAATTGGATCAGGTGTGAAAGAGTTGAGCTGGCATGAAAACTTGCAGGACCGGGGGGCGCTTGAGGACTGGATTGGGAAACACAGATTTACAACATTGGCTTGTCTGGCAATTGCACGAAAATCGTTCATTTTAAGAAGGTGATTTTGGCTATAATCGCACCTCTTGGGACCCTGTTAGCTCCAGGCAATACAGGAACGTTTGCTATTCCATTCCCATGCTGTGGAGTGTAAAACAACCTGTGGTCTCCTTCAAGAAATCCTAACCAGAACAATTGAACTTGTTCTCCATTTGGCTGTTAAGCACAGTAATTGGTCTCAAATTTTTTGTAATTATTGAGCACTGGGTAAGACTTGAGACCATGGTAGCATTGTGTTGCTGCTTACACCAGATATAGAGGCCACATGGAGCGGTGAGGTCCGGTCTAAACGCAGCAAGTTGTAAAGTCCACTGCATGCAAAAGTAGTCAGTCAACCTCATTAGGCCTTAAACTCCTTTAAACATCAATTCCTCAGGACTTTTTCAATAAACACTGTCCAGAATTCAGAATGCTTCATCTCAAATCAGACTGTCAGAGTTCGGCGCTGTGCCACATGAAATGTAAAAGTAATTACAAACATTACAATACACAAGCAAGACCTAGAAATTTCACAACAGCCAAGGTTCAGCCACATGGCGTCCTTCACATGAATGCAAATGTCTTTCACGTTTTCAGTTTACTCATGTGCTTGGTAGTGAGTAATCAGTGGTCCTAGGCTGTTTGGCCTTTGTAAACTAACTCTTCAATACAAGGTCAACAAATACTCATGTCGCATACCAAAAATGGACAACAGCAAAAGGCTGCAACGTCATTGCCCTGAAGTGAGAGATCCAGTTTGAAATGGAGTATAACACCAGCTGTGCTCTATTATCTATGTTTTGTTTAGTTAATAGGAGTTGAGATATTTTAACTAAACAAATTGACTGCCTGGGCTCTTAATACAAGAAATGACAGCGGGCTATGAGACAGCTTAAGATGGGTTTTACATCTATCTTGAAACTGTGTAACTTGTTTGTGTTGTTTGTAAACACTGGAACAAAACAGTAATAACTAATGGCAATAATATATTTAATTGATCTCTGTGATTCTTAATCATCTCTACAGGGAGGACAGAGGTCCATACATAAAAACAGAGAAAGACACCAGGACAGAGTCATCAGGTCAGCGTCAGGCCTGGTGGTTACACCGCTTGACGTCCTGTAATGGCTCCTTACTTTACGAACCAGACTCTCCATGAGCCCAGACACCAGCAAAAAAGTTTTATATGCTCTTCAGTGGGCCTCGTGCCACAACTTTCCACTGGTATGACTCACAGTCAGGGTTTCCATTAAAACCATTTACTTAAAAAAGAACAGACCGCTACTGGGAAAATAGGGGGTGGCAGAAACACAAACACAGCTAACGTCTAATGTACCAGACTCTGTATTCCACATAGGATGACTAAATTAGCATTAGGCTAACTAGCAGGGCAAGGCTGAATGCTGTAAATTGTCTTTGGAGGTTCTCCCAGTATGACAGACACCCAACAATCTTATGTCAGAGACAGAAGCCATAAAAGACAGATGGAGTTAATCATCTACAATACTCAATAGGAGATCCAACATCATAGCCTATGTCCCTGTTCAGCTACAGACTGGGACACAGAGCAGTCTAAGCTGATGTGCCAAAAGCCTCTATTTAGCCATATGGTTTGTCAGATGGCCTAACTCACTCTACCATGACAAACTGAGCGCTCGAATGTCAGTAGAGCTGACACAACACAATAACACAGGCCACCACCTCATATCATAATAGAGTAGTCTAACTGTTAGATGTATACGGCAAGAGATATACTAGATAGGAAGAATGTAACATTCTTCCCATCTGAAATTTCACAAAACAATCATCTGCACGCTGCCAACCTCTTCAGCCACTCGGCCTATTGTTTGTCCACATGACAGTTTCCCCTTTGTCGTTGGTCTGTTGGGAAGCTGTATTCCACCCTTATCGGCTGGGATCTCAGTAAACATTCACATCTAACAAGCAGCTGTTGTGCAGACATCGCTTGTTGACTAAACACATCTCTCGTGATGACTGGCGGAATGAGGAACTAAAGCGGGAGACCACAGATCTCAGCTGAGGAATGACCCATTTATCCAAATTTTGCTCTGCACTGGTAGGATGGCAAAACCGTACTCCCGCTTTAGCATCTGGATTGTGACTAATGGTTGGCCTGCTTGAAATGTCATTTAACACCCATTTATACAAGTCCAAAAACAACTGTGAGCTCTCTTTAGACTCGTATGAGGAGGATGTGTTTGCCCATATAGCCCCGCTTCTGGTCACCATCTTGGAGTCAGATGCTGAGAAATGCCAGTGTGCCCTGGAGCCACAGATGAGGGGGGGGAGAGATCAGTGCAACGTGGCATTGAACAGCTGACATACATACACACAGCATACTCATCTGAAGTCAAACAGAGAATAACACCTATAGTTGAACATTACGCTTCCATGGCCTGTTTCTGAGAGCTTTGTCAGAGGGGACTACAATGAAACACAAGTGAATCACCATCAGCATCATCACACAGTGTCACAGATTAAAATACTAAACTGTGGGTCGCCCATCTCCTCACCAGTGTCTCATCAGGAAACAAAAGTACTCTGGGCTTTGTGTGGCGGCCTGTGTCATGAGGTCAAGTGCAACTACATAACCAGTGTTGTAATGTGCTTGTGTAATTACCGCATGGCAGACTGAGAGAAGGGGTGCCGGTGGCCCCGGGGCTCTCACCTACCTGCTTGGGGTCATCATAGAAGACGCCGATGGAGCTCAGCCTCGGCCCGATGCTGCAGCTCTCTGTGTAGAGGGCACCGCAGTCCTTGTACGAGCCCTCTTTGAACTTGTAGGCGATGGTAACGTTTCGGACAGGAGGCGAGCCCGTCTTTATGACGACTTCAGACAGAAGCCCCGAGTACAGCACGAACCCCGACAACGTCACAATCAGACACACGATGAGGACCACTATCAGCAGCAGCAGAACAAAGTCAGACATCGTCCCTGCCGAGGGAGAAGTGCTGCCGTTGGAGGAATTTGGACAAGAAAAAGAAAAATCTGCCAAGCCTCCACGTCCTCCTCCTCCTCCTTCTCCTCCTCCGGTTCAGGTAAACCCGAGACTGTGGTCCCGCACAGGCTTTGACGGCAGACAGAAACGTCTACAACAAGGTGGATATGCAGGAGACGACACCGAGTGTGTTAACCACCGCAGTTAATAACCTGACCCGAAAGATAATCACTCGTTCACGCCGTCAGACAGAAAAGCCAAAGCGTTTGTTTATTTCCCCAAACAGTGGAACATGCTTCCTGGATAAACCATTCCGATCTTAAAAGGGGAGCTATGAAATGTATCATTTTTTGGATCGGTTTGAAATCGTAGAAATTAACCACACACCACGTAGGTATCAACTATATGGCGGACGGTTTGTAATTAAGACGCATTACTGTTTCTGATTTGTGCAGTAATAGATAATGCATTAGTGCACAGCAGAGACACCCCTCCCCTCCCACACACACACACTCACACGATGGTTCAAACCAGACGCTCGAGCTGGAGGAGGACAATAAATAGAGACGTTGCCATTCTGTTGCTTTTCTTTTTTCTCTCTCTCACATTTCACTTCACGTCTTATTGGGTGCAGACATTAGTGGGGTAACATTACTTTTGTCGGACCAGTATTGCACAGCACACGGTCGAGTGGATAAGTGAGCTCGATTCAGTTATCAACCGCCTTCAGTCATCAATGAGTGAAGAACTTTTTTCTGCCCTTTAATTTTCCAGTAGAGTTCACGTGTTACATGCTCCAAGCCTTGCAGGAGCATGGTGACTTGGTTTGATCATTCAGAAGCCCCGTTGGCAACCATGGCCTCCATACTGAATAAAGGCTACATTCAGAAAGGCAGAGGGGAAGTAAGACTATAAGACACACTAAAAAAGGTTGCAGTCTTCCAGACGTTATTGCACATTAGGACTTTCTCGCTGAATGTAAAAAACTTTATTAAATAGAATTCTAAATATTTTTGGCAGCCTGAAATTAGGGGTTACAAATGACCTGTAGTAGGTCTTTATCTGTTCAATCCATATGATTGAAAATACTTTCAACTTAAAGCTGTCAGTCTGCCTAACAGTTCTTTATTTCTTCAACCTTTATGAATGAAAAATACCCTTAAACCAAAGCTGTCAGTCTGCAGTAATAACCACGGTGTAATTACACATACTTAGTAAGGGCATACAGCAAAGTCATCAGTGTGTCACTGTCCAAATGAATGGATGTCACTCTAGGAAGGTTTTTATTATGTGGTGATATCAAAGTGAATGTAGGATTTTTTGGGTCCTTGTTGAACTGTGCATGTGTGAAATGTCTGTGGTGGGTTTTTTCTGTGACGATTTAAAGCAAACAAATTTGCACGAATCTAACTTGTTTTTGCATATATATATGTGTGTGTGTGTGTGTGTGTGTGTGTGTGTGTGTGTGTGTGTGTGTGAACATATATATTTAGCCATTGGTTTGTCTGGTGTTCCATGGATATCAACTAGAAAAGATGTATGACGGGGGTGAGATCGGAAGAAC
>OMOV01115503.1:0-10791 GCA_900312565.1 Beryx splendens
AATCTCAAGCGCTCAATATTGACAAAGGTTAGCTTGCTCTCTCCTACACTTCCCACCGCCCCCGTTTGTGCCTTAGATACACTCTCAGAGACTCTCTCTCTCTCTCTCTCTCTCTCTCTCGCTCACACACACACACACACACACACACAGGCGCGTGCAAGTCATTCGGTATCTGACGTCACTGCCTCAGTGGTGGCTCTGGAGATGCTGCCGGTGTTGGCGCGGGTGGTGCTGCCATGTCTGTCAATGGCCGTCGACCCGGGCCTCCTGAAGGACGACTTGCTGCCTCGGACGCGTACTCCAGGGTGATCGTCGTTGTCTTCGGCGTCATCGTCCTCACGCTCATCGTCCTCGTCGTCTTCCTCGCCCCTGTCTTTTTCCCTGGCTCCTTGGGGCATCAGGGTAGTGCGGCTGAACTGTCTCAATGGTTTGCCAAGAATCCCAAAGCTGGTAATAAACAAAAAAAAATAATTTAAAAAACCACAAGGGCAATGGACAGAGTCAAAGTCAAAGCCCTTCTAGGTTAACATGGATTAATTTTTGTCCCACAGCCACAGTGAGGATGTGCCGTTTTTGTTTTATCACACTTCACATATTGTCTGCAATGATATCTTGGAGGACAGACATGCAGAGACACACACAGACACAAATAAACACACACAATGAACACAACCTGCATGCGTAACATGTAGTAGTCCATCAAGCATTCTGCTCATTTGGCTGATTAAAGAGAGAATTACAGTGAGGATGTTTTGACTTCTCTTCACTATGAACGCACTCTCACTCAAAGTGCTCAACATGATAAACAAAACGACTGATAAGTTGACAATTAAACATAGTGATGAGCTATTTGTCAAGGTTGTATGCTGACAACGTGGCTGTGACAACTGATTGTTTATTGCTTGTGCTTGTCACTAAATAACCTTGATATCAGTATAGCAGTACTACCTGAGAGGACACTGTTTACTGTGATTATGGACAACACTAATGACACAGTCATGTATGGTGGGCATCAGTGAAGTGCCCATAATCACACTTAACATTCTTAAGAGTGTTTTCACTGTTTTAACAGCTGGGTATGAAAAAACAGGAGAAAGCAGGAAAGGTCACTAACTCGCTCCCTGGTTACCACAAGGTTAACATAGCAACCAATTCTAGTTTTTTTAAGAGAAGCTAAAAACAGCTTTAACCAATCAGACTTAGTTACTTGGCACCCTCATTTTGGGTATATGACAGTGATGCAATAGGTTCGTCATGCCCACACATGGCAAAGAGCGCCCTCTTGGGTATTATTGCTATATTGCACACTCTCTAACACGCTTTACACCACCTGACACTGGCCAGCTGCTGGTCGAGCTCCTCCATCGGGGCCTGGGTGTCACTGAGCCTGACCTGCAGCAGGCTGTGCCTCCTGGCCCGGCTGCTGAGGAACAGATGGGGTGACTGTTCTTTGGGCAAGGGCAGCAGAGACACCATCAGTGGGGAACGCTGAGTCACTATGCTGCTCAGGCCAGGGCGCTTCTGGGACTTTCTGGGTGAAAGGTCAGATCAAGACCAATAAAATGAAATAAGGTTTATACGTAAGGGATAAAGTTTCACGTCGGGGTCCTGCATCATCCTGTCAGGGTTCATTTCACAATAATGACCGGCTCGCTGTACATTATCCCGCTTATTACACATCTACTTACTACAGAAATCAATAATTTGACACAAAATATAACAAAAAATGATTTTATTGATTTAAAAATGACTTTGTTTCCGCTAAAAAATAGTCTGTTAGATTCTACGGTTGGAACTGCGTCCATAGCAACGTAAACTCTGTAGCCTCTTACGATCAGCCTACTTAGCGTTATAATTCACGTTAAACTGAACATTTCCGTTGATGCTGAGGTGAGACAAGGTGAATGGGACTTCTTTGGGAATACTGATGTTGACGTTTCTGTCCTCATTCATCTCTACTGTATGTTTCCTTCTTGCCGGGGCTTTGCAGTTGGCACACCTGGAAACACAATTGTTACTAATGTTTTACAACTGGTAACAATATTACTATTATCACTACCGCTTCTCGCTTCAGTTGGTATGTAGCGACAGGCAACTAGGAGAGGTGCTCCCGTTGTTAATTTGATTATTAAAGCAACAACATTTACCATTTACTTCTTTCTGCGGATTGATATAATCCAGGTCTTCCAGAGTCTATGCTCAGAGCTGCGTCCATAGCAACGGTCTGTTATTCATAGCAGTGGTCCGCTATTCAGAAATAACAGACCGTAGAATGCCGTAATTGACCAATCAGAATCAAGTATTCAACAAAGCCGTGTAATAAATATATATGCAGTTGGTAAAATAGATGTATTGGAAGGTACATGGAGGGGATGGGTGTGTGCAGGGTGCTCTCTGATACGCTTCAGTTACCTCAACCAGCAGCAGAAAATAACCTACTGAACTTATTAGCTTTCAAAGTTTATATGTTTTATATCTTTCATTCCACCAATCAAAGCACCTGTACAGTAGTTCTGTAATCACAAGCTCACAGACAACAGCTGTGTAAGCATTTAGAAACGGAGACATTCCTCACATATTCCATTTGGTTATACTTACAGCACTTAGGGTGGAAACATAAACACAGTTTCCTGAACTAATTAACCAGAAAAGTTGCTATGGCAGCCAAATTGTCAAGATTGAGGCGCGCTTCCCGTACAAAAATTTTAAGAAACACTATGATAAGGGATTTTCCTCACATTTGGGACAGCTGGGAGCGGTGCTGAAGCTTTAGTCAAAATCATGTAGTGCACATCGACTCTCTGGAAGTGCGCACACTTGTGTTGGTTTGGTCTCAGCCTGACAGCAAGAGAAAGCACTGGGCCTCTGACAGCTTACTGCCAGTCTGCTGTCAGACGCAGCGAAGCAACACAAAGCAGCCTGTCATACAGTCACTCTTATCGGACAAAAGCTATGAATCTGTCGCAGTCAATCACATTACAGTCAGAGGCCTGACGCAGACATCCATCAAACAGACAACTTTACTGCCTGGGCTATTCAGTTATTTACTGTATGTCACCTGGTTGACGTGCGAACATCTGTGAGCTGACCAGGGTTCAGCTGGCTGAGCATGGAGGGACGACTGAGCGACAAGTACAGGAAGTTGAAGGAGAGTACACAGGGAGTCGAGGGGGCGGGGCTTTGGACAAACTTGGGAATGTGTTTTGACTCAAAACGGCAAATTCCAAGTGAGTGCAGTGATTTTTCTCCAGGTGTCTGGGATCGTTTAGTAGATTGTATCAACCGGGACGGCCACCACACGGCATCCCTCACCCACATTGGACACTTTAATTTAAGGTCATTCAGCCGTGACATCCAGAGAGCTTCTTCTTCTTCTTTTTTCTTTATCTATCTATGTAGCTGACTGTGCTCTGACTTCCATGTTAAGGTGAGGCAAGTGGAAAGACTTTCTATATGGGGATCAATAATGTACCAGAGGTGTGACCAAGTCCACTTTGCTTGAGTGCCAAGTCAGTCTCAAATCTTGAGGTGCAAGTCTCAAGTCGATTCTCAAGTCTAAATGTAGACTACCAAGTCAAGTCAGAACAAATCAAGAATCCGGTATCAATTTAGTATCTTACAGAAAACTAAATATCTAGGACTTTTCAATGCAATAAGGTTAATAGGATAAATACTTGGTAAGAGCATCCTGATCGATTTCTATAATCAGTTTCAACTTCAATAAATTCAATCATTCCATACAAATTCAGAAAACAGAATTTAAATTCAGTCATCTGGTGGAACAAATCTCATCACTGTCAATCTGAGTCATTTACACAAACACAAGCTCTCAAGTCAAGACTTTAGAAACCTTTTCAAGCACAAGTCAAAGTCAAGTCCCAAGTCACCAGACCCCGTCAAGTCAAGTCTTCTCTTCATGCATCAAGTCAAGTCTCAAGCAACTACGATTGTAACTTGAGTCTGACTCACATCCAAGTCATGTGACTCGAGTCCCCACCTCTGTATTGCACTATTATATTATTAAACACACATATAACACTCGCCACATACTCTTAACACACCAACTCGACCCAACCCCGTTCTCCATCACCCAAACGCACCGCTGTTTAAAAGCATTACATCCCTGCACCTCGGGGCCGGCTCGTCCCGTCTTCACTGACCCATCCAGGGTGGGGAGGGTCTCCCCTGGGTGCCCATCGGTCCTGTTCCTGAGTGCAGTGTTGAAGGTGTCGGAGTGCAGCAGACGCCCGACCTCCTCCTGGATGCCCCTCAGGTCCTTCCTGCCGAGCGTCACCCAGCCCACATAGCAGAAGAAGCTGTACAAGCACTGCAGATAGGAGAACGAAGCGAGAGAGCCAGGAGAAAATGTTACGTGTGATGTTATGGAAAAAACTGAGATAAAAGGATGAGAGGGCCGTCAGACACATTGCAGTGTTGATAATTAATAGATGGGAGAGAATGTATTGCATAATGCATCAAGGTAACAGATGCTGCCTGTCTCTTCACCAGAGATCAAGATAGTTTACAGACTTCCCTCATAACATTTGGATGCTTCACCCTTTAATTAATTCTTTCATTAATTCATTCACTCAGTCAGACATCCATTCATCTGTTTGTCCACGCGTTCATTCAAGAGGTTTCATTCAATGCATCCCTGCTTCCTGACCAGAGATCCAGGCAGCCACTTACTCTTCTGTGTTTTTAAAAGGTCACAGCAGCTATTTCGGTACATAAAGGTCACACACCGAGCGGGCAATAAGCCGCTGCTGTTAGCGTGTTATTTCCCTCCCTGTCCACCCACCTGGTTAAACACTGGAGAGAGCCTGTCAAAGCAAAGCACCTGTGTTGAGTCAACATCTCCCCCTACTAACAAATTCATTAAGGCCACCAGGCACAACTACCGCTCAATGTCGTCCTGTTCTGCTCGGCACCCTCTGTATTCACAGATGGTGACCTGGCCTTTACTCTGCCTTTTTGTGTGCAGATGAGGCAATACAGTTCAAAATGTTTCAGCATACTGCCTCTGCCAGTAAACAGTCAGGTAAGTTAGGATACACATTTATCAAGTTTCTAAAAATGAGGGCACTGATTCGTTTCCACTGAGCAGGTCCTGTATTTCTCAAGCTGCTCAGTGTAAGAGCACTAAGCTGTGATCACTAAACAGTTCCTCTCATTCATAAAGGGCTTAAATGCAAAACTGATTTTAGGTCAGCACTCGTTCTCAGACACTTGATATATATGGTGCCAGATCACACAAACCTGTTCTACCTTCACTAGCAACCTGGCCTCAGATTAGCTCCTATTCTAAGAAACTTTGTGAACAGAGGCCCTGGTGGACAGTAGGCTATTTCATAACCAAAACCTAATTGGTCACAGGTGTGTACAGCGTTAATTAGAGGGCTCCATTCGCAATTAGAGTGATGAGTGCAACATCTGTAGCAGCAAGTCCCTGTTTGCACCTACCTCATGTAGCAGCCACTCTGTGCAGGTTGACGACACCCGGCCCCTGGAGGAACACAGAAGGGCATTGAGTGATGCAGCACACTGCCATTGGCTGACGTCTATTTGTGGATGACACAGTCGTTTTAGCATTGGTACTGGACTTTTGGATCAGAACATAAAAGTAGTTGTATGCCTGGTTCTGGTATATTTGTTCAATAGTAAATGGTTTTTTATTAGACCAAGTGAGACTAAATGAAACAAAAGAGGAGAACCCCTTATTTTAGCAAGTGTGGTAGAATGTATAAAGGTACCTCAGCTGATCTTATATTGCGCTTGCATAACAGCTCATCGATGGTCACTGTGCCTCAGACCGCACAAGTGATCATGCCACTTATTTGAAAGCATGCGTAAGATAAAGACTCATATGCATATGCTCATATGAAAAATGAACAGAAACCACTTATCAATTTCATTAGCTCCGTTCGCTCCCTCACAAACACACTTCTTCAACCTGACATCCCTTCCTTAGCCCTTTCCTGTCTTTCCCAACCGATGGCACACACTACGAGACTTTCACCACATCGAGCCTTAATTTAATCTGTCCTATAATTTTCGATAAGGGTAAAAACTTTTCTCATCTTGGGAAGGCAGATTTGTTGTTTAGTTAAAGAAAAATTCTAGTTAAAAAGCATCACGGTTACTAGCGAGATGTTTTGAGGGGAGATGACGTTTTCAAATGAATCTCCTGCGTAACTACGCAACTGAGAAAATGTTGACATTTCCTGCTCACGACCTCCTCGATAAATCTGAACCAACGGCCCAGCTACTCACTTGCTGTGCTGTGCCACCTCGGGGCCCATGACCAGATGGAAATAGCGGATAGCCAGCTTCTTTTGAGCCACCTCCACCTTGAACAAGGCCTCCGCCATGACCTGGCGCTCTGTGATGCTCTGTTCACTGGCAGGTGGAGGGGATGGGAGGGAGGATGGAGAGGAGAGGCAGGGACAAAAAAAAAAAGAGATTGGAAGAAGAAAAAAAGATGAGAAAGAGGAACGAGGAAAGGGGGAGGACAAAAAAAGAGAACAGTTCACTACACAATTCAAGCACCTTAGTAGAATGGCAAGGTTGCAATGTATTTTGGTTTCTACTTTAAGATACAAACAATTAGCATTAACCTTTAAGGTGCATGATGCCAATATACATACAGTTAATGCTTATTTATCAGAATCCATCCAGTTTCATATTCTACTGATCAACACACTTACGCCATGAGGGGCTTCGGTTTATTCTCCAGGGTCTTGTGCTCAAAATAACAAGACAGGTAGAGGAGAAGGACAGCCAGGAATTCATCCAGCTTTTTACTCCTGGAGACAGACAGGAAAGCAGCAGTATAATGTGTAATTCATCTCTTCATACAGTGCACAGGCAAAAGACGTGTGTGTGTGAGTGTGTGCGTACATGTCTCGTCCTTACTTCAATACTGTCAGGAAGCAGGGTGGAATGGGAAGGGCATGATGTTCTTGTAGCAAGCTGACAGCCACCTCTGCAACACAGAGAGACTTCTTGTCAGAAAAGACTCAAAATTTCATCTGGGACTGATTGAACTTGCCTGGAAATTGCTCTTGACATCTTGGAAACTGTCAGGAGTCGTGTGCATTTTGCATAGCGGTATGAGCTGGTGAGAGCAGTCTAGCCGCTCTGTGGGCACGGCCCATTTAACTATCCCAAAACCTCAACCTTGGTCTATCTGGCATTACAGTGCTACCAATTCAAGTGCTCAAGTGATGGAGTAAGCAGTCTCAAACGCAATTTTGAGCCAGGTCTGCCTCCTGTCCTGTACCATGTAGCCTACTATACAACAGGTTCTGATAGCAAATTATTGCTTTCTCTTCTCCTTGCTCTTCATTATAGCTGTAAAATAAGTATGTAGGAGATGGAGAGATGGGGGGGGGGCTACTTGAGTAAAGCTGTGTCATATTAATGTTACTATCTATTGGCACTTGCGTTTAACATCATCCATGCTGACATGCTCCCCCTGCCTCTGCATCACTGAGGCTCTGTATGCATTCAGCCGAGAAGGGCTCAGTGTCTTCTTGATGCTCTGGCGCCCCCTATCATTCAATGTAGAGAACTGGGCCAACCTAAGGGGACAATAATGCACATAAAGGAGTTAAATAAAATACTATCTGCCATATAAATGAAGATCATGAATTTTTGCAAGCTTCCTATTGACTCAAGCCTAACATTACTTCTCTGGTCGCTGGTGAAGATCGTTTAAGTTGACATTATTGGTTTCCCTTCTTTTCTTCAGTAAACCTTCCACCGTTGGATTAGAACTAGAAAACAGGGTAGATCATGATCTCACACGCCATAGCAGGCCTAACCTTTCTAAATTGACGATGCAATGGCGCAGCACTTCAACGCATGCGCACCATCGCCGCCTGCTGACCTCACTCACCTGAACTCCAGAGTTTGGGTTTCATCATCCCAGACCCAGCGACCAGGAGCAGGTGAGTTCACCTGTAAGATACCCCTCATCTCAGCCAGACTGAGCTTTAACTGTGATAAGAAGCGATTTGACAAGCTTCACTGCAGCAACACCAGTGCTAACGTTACAGCACAAGACCGGTGCACACGTTCATGCTAAACTATATTAAATTTCTAACGTTATCGATCGTTTTACTCGCACTAAACGTCTTCAAATCCTCCAAGACGCGCCTGTCTCTCTATTCAACAACTTACACCCCCCGTCTCCTCGTGGTGTTTCGGCATTTCTGCAAACAAAACCTCTCCAAAAGTTTGGCTCCCGCTGCTTCCGCGTCGCTGTTTGCTAACGCCAGGTATCTAGGCAACAGTCAATGGAAAGGCAGCACGAGCCTCAATGCACTTGTTACGGGCTCTGCTTGTTATGGGGAGGCATCAATTATCCTACTTACTTGCAACACCTGATATAATCGTCACAGTAATTTGGTCAATCTCAGGCCTTCCACTCCACTTTCCAAGAAAAACACAGTCAATCTCATTCAGAACGGTTTTATTCATTCAGGCATTCAAAAAGGTCAAACTTCCCAAAGTAGATAACCTCTGAGGGAAAGAGATGAAGTTATACACAGTGGTAAGTTAACCTGAAGCAAGCAACAATACTTTCTGAACTTGTCTTGGTACTTTTTGGCCCCCATTCATCTTCATTTTTGCCCAAAATGCAGAGTAACATAACTGTTCCCAAATGATGCATATACAAAATTGTGCCTGAGATGTGCAACTCTAAGCTCTCTAAACTCACAGCAGCGTGTTCAAACTGCCCTTCAGAGTGATGAGGTGTACATTTTCAGTGAAGAAGTCGAGTCCCCAGTTTCTCTGTCTGTCTGTCAGGGCGTCCACGGACTGCAGCAGCTCAATATCACAGCGGCTCCCTGAGGGACAGAAACGTACTATTAAAAACCTCAAATTAATATCTGTCCCCAATCTCAGCAAAAAACAACAACATTGTGACATTTCAACGTGTCCGTATCCAAGTGGTGTCCAAATATCACCTCATATATCATAATACCTTTCATTTCATGGTTCATTTATAGGCCGCGGGTTTTATGACCTTGCAAAAACAGAAGCGCTCTCATACAGTATGTGTTCGTCCTTAACAACACTCACCAAACAGACTGTGCACTTGATCGTCAGGCACAAAAAAGGGAGGACCTGTAGGGGAAATACAATCTGCGTTATCAATTATCATTGACAAAAATCATGCCACCACACAGACACCAACCTGGCCCTTTTTTTTTTTCTACTTGTCTTTTTACCTTTGTGTTTTCCAACTTTTATTTTTCCTTTACTGAGACAGGAATGACGAAAGAAATTCCCAACAGGAGAGAAACTGGAGGAGATTCTGGTGGGAGTCCCTCCAGCAGTGATCCTCATCACTATAGTACCTCTGCACAGCACCTGACGTGTTTTAATATAGTCAGTATAGTTACCTTTATGTAGTTCAGGATTGTACAGCACAGTGTCCAAGAGGTATCTGCAGTCCTGGGCCATCAGAGACATGATGAGAGAAGCGTACCTGTGGCAAACATGCACAAGGATTTATTTCAAAGTGTCACATATCTATTTTTAATAACAATAAATTACCTAATTTCATTGTTAATGATTGCAAAATCACAGTTGACATCCTCCAGAATGTTCTCCTTTGTGAGAATATCTCTTAAGCTGTAAATAACTTCAATAATATCCCATAGTGGATTTTACTTTAAAGGCAAGCAATAACGTTTTAAGAGCGGGTGTCATGTTTGTCAAATGATGGACACGGTGTTTTAGAAATAAAACTCTTCTGCGTCTGTGTTGAAACTCAAAGGAGAATCTCAAATCTCAACGGAGCATTTGATCGCAGCTTACTTCTCTCTGTCTCCTGGGTTGATGGCCACTAGAGAGCCTCTGTCCCAAATTGCCCCAAATTGGCCTTCAATGGAACTGTGAAATGGAGAAAAGGCAATAAATGTGAGTTTGCCTTGCACTTCAAGTAGTTTACCATCTTCCAACTGCTAGAAAAATATATGGTTGCCTTACCTGGAGAAATTGTAGAGGTCACATTGATATATGGAGATATTTCTCTCTGAGCTCTGTGGAGCAAACACAGTGTGGATGAACTATTTTGTCCATCTCCACGTTAATACAACATGCAGCTCCAGCTGAGGTTTGACTTTCTCACAGTGCACATGTATTGGTAACCATTGTCTAAAAGCCTCAGTACTGGACAGGGAATACACTACCAGTCAAAAGTTTGAACACGCATTTTCTTTTCTTTATTTTTTATTATTTTTCACATTTTAGAATAATAGTAAAGACATTAAAACTATGAAATAACACAAATGGAGTTATGCAGTGACCAAAAAAGTGTTAAACAAATCAAAACTATCTTATATTTTAGATTATTTAAAGCAGCAGTCCTTTGCCTTGATGGAAAGGCAAAGGCTTTGGAAAGAAATTCACGGATAGGCATCAACTTCACTGTTTATATTTGTCTAAGAAACAAATTTCAAGCTTTTAAGCATCAGCCTTTAGATCAAAATGGCTTTAAGAGAATGAAAAACGGGTTTGTCCAAACTTTTGACTCTAGTGTACCTTAGTGTTTCCTTAGTATGTAACACTCTTGTGTTTTTCACATTTTTTACATTTTCTTCTATCAGCTAATTTAACAGGACAACACCAGTGGTTTGACACGTGGCTTCCTCCTTATTCTTGCCACTTAATACCTCAGACCAACAAAATCTGAACCATATAAAAAATATGGTTCAGATTTTGTTGGTCTGAGGTATTAAGTGGCAAGAATAAGGAGGAAGCCACGTGTAAAACCAC
>OMOV01115503.1:11042-24136 GCA_900312565.1 Beryx splendens
ACATGCAGCTCCAGCTGAGGTTTGACTTTCTCACAGTGCACATGTATTGGTAACCATTGTCTAAAAGCCTCAGTACTGGACAGGGAATACACTACCAGTCAAAAGTTTGAACACGCATTTTCTTTTCTTTATTTTTTATTATTTTTCACATTTTAGAATAATAGTAAAGACATTAAAACTATGAAATAACACAAATGGTGACCAAAAAAGTGTTAAACAAATCAAAACTTATCTGATATTTTAGATTTTTTAAAGCAGCAGTCCTTTGCCTTGATGGAAAGGCAAAGGCTTTGGGAAGAAATTCACGGATAGGCATCAACTTCACTGTTTATATTCGTCTAAGAAACAAATTTCAAGCATTTAAGCAGAAGCCTTTAGATCAAAATGGCTTTAAGAGAATGAAAAATGGGTTTGTCCAAACTTTTGACTGTAGTGTACCTTAGTATGTAACACTCTAATGTTTTTCACATTTTTTACATTTTCTCATATCAGCTAATTTAACAGGACAACACCAGTGTTTTGACATGTGGCTCCGTTCTTATTCTTGCCACTTAATACCTCAGACCAACAAAATCTGAACCAGCTACTCTATAATATAAAAAATATGCCAAACAATGGTTTAATTTGTTCAATCTTGTTATACAATGGGTTATATCTGCTAGGCAATCTGAAAGACGTGTTCCAGCTGTGCTAATAATACCCATACAGTATGGGTGGTTATGCTTTACTGGCTATGTCAACTCTTGCGGGAGCCGGTGAGCAATCGTTCTTGCTTTATTCTATTTTTTACTCCTGTGTACGTATGCTATTTTGAAAAGGGCATTTTTTTTACTGCGAGCGCGGGCGGGACAGTGATGCAGTGGGTGCGGGGAGCAGTGTCAAGGCGACGGTGCTTTAACATTTACATCCATGCACAGTTCACCTGCCTTGTAAACCTTTGCTCCGGGTATGGCGGGGACAGGCTGCTCACTGTAGGTCAAGTTGCTGTCTTCGAAGAACCGTCTGATGGGCTTTTCGGCAAACTCCACCCCGACCACCGAGTGGCCCATGTCTGCCAGCCTGCGGTTCACACAGAGACGACAGGGAGGTCAGGAGCGAGCTGTGGTCATTGTCAGGAATACGCTTCAGTGCTTTTATGTGATCTATGTAGGTTTTTAATGGGATGTTTTCTAATTAAAGATAAAGTCAAACCAATCGCTGGAACACTAAATGTGATCTTGTGACTGTTAAAGTGTATGAAATATGCCAAAACATAATAATACAATCGTACAGTAGTTAATGGAGTAGCCTTCACTCCTTTCCGCCCACCTTATGATTGTGACCATGTGAACTTATGATTGTGCTTGTGCAGATTAACTCAAATTTATGCCGTTTATCTGAACTGGCATAACTCTAAGCCCTAATAGATAAGCGATTCATTTCCATACCACTTCATATCCACAGCTTTCCCACACAGAGGGAAGAAGAAGCGAACTCCCGTCCGTCCGGCTAGAACTTTATCAATGTTGCACTCCAGCATCCTGTCGAAAATAAACACACACCCACACACCGCTTTTAACCACAAAGACCACACACTCCTGCTTATCTCTTCTTAATGGGTGGTTTAAAAAGGCCTCCTGCAGTGATGTCATCACTCATTTCAAATGTTTGAAGTCCTCATATCTTCAATCCCAGCCAGTTTCACTCAGGGTTGCAGCAAGTAAATCAGTTGTTGCTCCTTATTTGCCTTGTAAACCAATGATTTGTTTGCAAGGCTGGTTTGATTTTGTTCTCATGACATCACTGGAGGGGGCGGATTTACCTACACAGATCAGACATGCATTATCATGACAGGTGGAGTTTTGCTCATTCCACCGACAAGGCACAAACAGAAGTGAGGTCTTTTTCTTCTTACTTGTGTACTTGCAGCTGATGGAAGCCAGTTTTGTCGTCCCGCCAGCGTTCCTCCCATTCTTCGGGGGCCATGACCCGGTCCGCCTGCGCTGCCAGCATCCTGTTCGCCTGACACCAACTACAGAGCGATGACAAAGAGCAGCGAGTGAGAGAACGAGATCAACAAACAGTGGAGGGAATAGCTTACTTATTCATACGGCTGGGTGGAGAGAGACAGAGGTTAGTATACAGACACACGCGCGTTCTTGCACATAAACACACATAAAACAGCTGCTCAAAGGAGGCATGTGTGAAAAGGATGCTGCATAAAAGGGCATCAGATTGGTTCTTTGCCATTGCGTTCCACAACTATAACTTGAAATATGTGTAAAGTGAATATTCTATACAAAAGCATGTCATGTCTCTTCAGTGGCCCTGCAGCATCACTGACTCTGGTAGATTAGGATCAGCTGTAGCCTGGACAGGCTGGACGGGGGTCAGGTCATAGAGCCACATGTACAGTCATCTATGCCCTCTGCTAACACAGTGTAAACACATTATAAGAGCGGGAGGCTACCAGCTTATTGTATTATCCACTGGACGGCATGGTATTATCTCAAGAGTAAGAGGGTTCAGCATATTAAATAAAAAGCGCTGCGATTTGTCGGGTGATCCGCCCACATCTGACGTCACTTGCCAGCGCATTACAGTCCAAAGGCTTGCATAACATGGGAAGGGACAAAACTTTCCTTCTGCAAGCCCAACTATAATCTGTTGGTGTTAGGGCTGCTGTACATCTCAATCAGCGTGTCTGTTTCGGTTTCAAAGTCAAATCTGCGCTTACCTCTGCGTCTGGCAAAGAACTGTCAACATAAAAAAAGCAACCGAACTCCACATGTTTGTCACTTAAAATCGTTAAAACCGAGGGCGTACCTTACTACCTGTTCAATAAGGCCGCTGTCCGACGCAGCAACACACACAGCGCAGTTTGTACTTCTGGTGTGGGAGGAGCCTTTGTTCGCGCACTGATGCTGCATTCAGGTTACATGGGGAAATTGGGAGATACGGCCTTCCCACTTGACAATAACCCGTTCCCCTCAGCTTTAAAATGGTGAACAGTGCTTGAAAATACGGTTCACCTCAGCTTTCAGGACAAAACCATGTTCACCCCAGCTTTAAAGCGGTAAAAGGCTCTCACATAATATCATACCAAGACTTTTCATCATTTTAAGTCATTTTGTGATCACAACTCACAATGCAATATATAACTCAAATGTATCACTCACAAAGTGCATGCTAAGTGTGGGAAATGTTTCAGGAGTAGCCAAAGTCTTCAGAGAACATGAATCATGGGATTTGACAGTTTCAAACCTTAAAGCACACCCGTCGGTAGATGTGTTTTAGTTATAGGCCTACACACAAACATGTCTCTGCGGCAGAGGCAGAAATAATGTCATTGGTTGAGTCAATGGACAGAGCCAAAGAACCAGTTCTTTTGGCTCCATGAAAAGGCACGGGGTAAGGGAATAGGTAGCTGAAGGTTTACCAGATTACTGCTTCATTTTCCCATAGGACTTGAATGCAGCACGAGCCGAGCCAGATGCACCGTCATGAGATGAAAGACTTGCGTCCAGCGTTTCCTCCTCAGCCGTGCAAAGATTTTCTAGGTGCCAACCGTCCTAAAGGCAGGTAGTGGTTCTCAATGTGTGGTGCGGGGACCACCAAGGGTCCTTGAAGGGGTTCCACGGGGTCTCAAGCAAAATGAGCATGTCACTCATTAGAGATTATGAGAGGCTGCGAGGATGACTGTTTTGATCAGCTATAGTCAGCTAGTAACCTATTAGGCTATAAGTCAAATCTTCTCAGATGGGATTCTTTGGGACATAAATTAATCAAATCTTGTTCCTTGATAGGAAAAAGTTTGGGGATTCCTGATTTAGTGGAGAAGATTAATTAATTGGCAATTCATCTAATTGACATGCTTGCCAGGCTTCTGCATGTACATAACGACCATGCTCTCTCTTTTGGCAGAAAACGTGAGTTTAATGTATCTTGCAATACGAGTTTATGAGCGCAATCAATATTTCGGGTAGCATACTTTTATGAATGCATTAAATGAGTCTATAAATCTAGGCTACTGTGCGATTAATTATCGATCAACATACAAATATCTATAAATCCTCACGAATACAGATCAAATGCCCTGCCTTTCAAGTCAAATTATGAAAATATTAAATTAAATGTACACCAGAGAATCAATAATAATAATAACAACAACAATAATAATAATGTTACTATTGTTAATATTTGATGTATATTCCCGTTGTCAATGTTTCACAGTAAACAGGGCATCTTCATTTTGGCCATTTAGAGGGTGCACTCCTTGATGCACTCCGTTATCATGTTTAGTGAAAGCATCCTGAAATCACATTCAAACTGTGACAGACCTCACTAATCCTCACACAGCCTCCACACTGTTGCTCAGTGATTAGTCTCGCTTGGCGCTTGCCCAGCCAGCCCCTCTCTCCACATTTGCTTCCACTTCGTTTTAGCGCCAGGAGAAAGATCCAGACAGGAGCTCAGCAGAGACAGACAGCGTCAGATCAGAGGAGGAAGGGAGAAGGGGGGGGGGGAAGGACGAAGGGAGGGAGACTCCCTTTAGACACAGAGCGGCGCAAGAGCCTCAGAAATGCCGGTTGCTTGGAAATAAGGAACACTTCTGTCACTCAGCTGTTTCCCCTGGTATAATTTTGTGCCTCATTTAACGTTCAATTACACTCGTTGAATTGCGTTTGGAAGACATTTCGCACTAAGCCAATATGGCAGGCTATCATAAAAATATTTCACCTTTTAATTTTGATGGCGATAAAGGCCTCGTACTCTGCTTTGTTTTAATAGGCTACGGATGGGATGGTCTACACCTCTGAATAGTCTGGTAGGCTGCATTTGGTTCTCACAGTGGGGTCCGGGGGCCTATAGGGGACTCTGTTGGGGGGTTCCAGAGGTTTCCAAGCAAAACGAGGAATAATTTAATTTTACTGATGTAATTCACCACAGATTATCTTATATATTAGAGGTGTATTAGAATGACTAAGACTGACGTAAAGTAGACAGTTACAATTCAATACTAAATCAACAACAACAAAAATCCTCCTATGGCTCTGGGACAAAATATTATCAAATGGTGGTCGGTGGCTTTGTCTATGGGTGTCAGTAACATCAAGGTGTTTGAAACGCCTGGTCTATAGACGAATATGACAAGATTACAATCCTCAGCTACAAGAAACATAGGCTACACTTCCAGCCACTTTGGGAAATATGACACTCGTCCATGTCGGTGTAATTCATGTGCGTAATTCGGTGTTTCCAAAACACTCCAGTTGCGCGGCGCAGTTAACCAGATGTGCGTGTTTTTCTTTACGGTGAGACGAAAGCGTCGAGGAGCCTCCTGAGCCAATCACAAGCGCCGGGGGGCGGGTCGTGCGTGGACTGTTGTGGATATGGAAAATGGACAATATAACGCGCACATTCATCATTCATATCGGGTCGGGTAAACCCGTGCATGCACGCTGAATTGATTCGCAAATGCCCGGCCGTGGTGTGAAAAGGAAAATTACCAGAGAGGGGAAGAGCGTGGTTCGCCACCCGGTAAGGGCGAGCTCTCTGTCGGGGAGAAGGCAGGCGGAGCGCAGGGGTGATCGTACTGGGTGCTTTCTCTCGTCTTCGTACAGAGGCTGTGTTCATTGTAGATATCTGAGAAATAACTGAATAGGCCTATGGTTCAGTGGAGATCGTACATTCAGTTATCTCAAATCACAGGATATATGGAGTATTTCTATTTAGTAAAATATACGCTCATATTGCTCGTACCCTAAATGTGTCCAAAGGCACAAGTCACTATTGGTATCATTTTCATATAGATAAAACGAAAACGCACTCAGGTTCCTCGACCGTTGGCACGTGGAAACGGCCCAAGCTGTGATTGTAGAAATAAACGCATGGCTCTGTAAAGTGCCTTTGTCCACGTTAAAGCCCTTAGCCGAACTGCTACCAGCTCTGTATTGTGCATGGCGCTTAGCAGCGCACCTTTGTCACTCACGCTGCTCAGATGTTGAGATGGGAATATGTCTTGGAAGCGCGTACAAACAGGTCTATAGTAATCATACAGTATAGGATACTAGCCTATAGAAACACCACAGCAAGACTTTAAGACCCTATGTTATAGTGATGGCATAGGAGATAAAATACCATTTTGCTATAAGGTCAGTATAAACTCACTAAACTCACCACAGGCGCACTATACGTCCCTGTAGGAATATTATAGGACTATCAGCCTGTAGGACAACAGACGCAGGCTGGTGCGACTGGTACGTGGTGAGGCAGCAGGCTAGTGGGATGTGCTGTCTACAATGCATATAATGAGAGGTGCATGGATGTGAGGTAGCCTACAGGATAAAAGAGAGCCCGGCATATCGGCACAGAGAGTGAGAGAGAGAGCTGGGAAATTGGGAGGGCAGACGCGAAGGGGCGGAGGGACACTCCGCCGTCAGGTTATTTTTATGGACGCGCCCGGACGGTGCGTATGTTTGCGCTATGTCAGCCTTGTAACTTAATCATATTATAGGGATCGTAAATCGAGAGGAGGGCCGCCCGTGAGGAGGAGAAGTGGATTTCTTGAGGCACTACAGCCGGTCAGTGACTGACTGAGCTGTAACGGCGCCGCTACAGCAGGACGCTCAACAGTTCAGTGCGCAACTGTACTGACTCGCTTCAGGGGGACTGGGCAGGCTGAAGCTCCCCAGCCAACTGAAGTGGATGAACCTGCTGCTGCCACCGAGGGATCTCAGTGTCATTCTGTGACAGGTAGGCAGTGTGTGTGTTTGACAGTGAGACTGCTACAGGTTATTTAGATTGAGTAGCGTTTTTATTACAGCTGTGTCACATAACTGATGCGTTCATGTCAGACGTTAATGATGCACAGTACGTTGCATTATTCAAACGCTAATGTTATTGTAACTAATTATATGGTCGTTTAGCCTGTTCTAACTCATTACGTTGGCACACTGAGCCAGAATATCTTGAGCCCACGTTGAGTTTTTTTGGCAGATGACTGCTTCTCCTGCCGGGCAGACGTCCTGGGGGTTGGACATTACTCCGCCAACATCCAAGAATATTAAATAATGTTGCAAGCAGTTCAGCTGTCAGTATGTTTCTGCTTGAAAATAGTGTGCCATGCCATCAAAACCACAATTGCACAAAGTACACTAAAGGAAACTGCCTTGGTAAAATGTATGCAGAGACATACTGACAAGTCCGTTTCACAGCACATACTGATTAACATAGCGCACAGACAGTAGGACCTCACAGACTGTTGCCTACTACACTGCAATGGGACAGTGCAAGGCATAGGCTACAGTACAGTGAGCAGAAGAGTGTGCATATCACACATTTTGACATGACATCCTTCTAAAGTGTTTACTCAGGCAGCACAACAAAAATGAGATTCAATTCTGGAGCCAACTGCTGAACTGCATATTGCATAATGTATTTGACAAGTGCCTCAGCGAATTTGCATGGAGAGGTTTACTGGAAAGCTAAACCTGTAATGCAAATTAAAATACCAGACTAACTTCTTAGTGTCACAATAAAAACAAATCCAACACAGGACTGCATCTTCTCGATGCAGTCGAAATGAGATTTGCTTTGTTCTGAATTGCGCTTGTGTTGGGTGCCCTCTTGCATTTAAGCTGTATTAGTTAATAGCTCACACAGGAGCAAAAAATTACCTGCCGTCACATCCTACTGAGTGCTTCACTTATTAATGAATCCCAAAGAAAGGCACAAGGCTGCCAGAGATCACTGCAGCAATTAATTACAACTCTCTTGTTATTTTTGATGAAAATAGATGGTGATTTCAGTGATCCCAAATGAAGTGCTGTCATTACCATCAGTGTGCAGAAAGGGCTCTCTGGGGAGGGTGGATGCTGAACACAAGCTGTACACGGATTTCATCTGGTTTATGAAATTACTTTACTGTAATGGCAACCCCCCGTCTTAATAGGATTTTACATTTATGATGCTTCTGTAATACCCGCCCTGGTGATTAAGAGAAGCACAAATCTTGTCTTGTCGAGGCGGTGCCCAAGACAGACAGCATTCACATTACAGAGGTGCTGAGCATTTTCGTGATCAAGGCTCTCATTAGAGGGATTGAGAATATCAATGAGCGACCTCTAAATGCTATTATCCCTCTTGGGTCACTGTGCTTAGTGTTCAAACCCTAATGAATGTGAAAATCATGATTATCATTGATCTGTTGAGTAAGGGCATGGCATAAAAACATAGTACTATGTTAAATATGATAAACATACACTACCAGTCAAAAATGTGGACACACCTGATTGAATGTACTATGTTTTTCATTCTCTTAAAGCCATTTTGATCTTATGCTTAAATGCTTGAAATTCGTTTTTTAGACAAATATAAATAGTGAAGTTGATGCCTGTGTATGAATTTCTTTCCAAAGCCTTTGGTTTTGTTTTTGGGGTTTTTTACACTTTTTTGGTCACTGCATAATTCCATTTGTGATATTTCATAGTTTTGATGTCTTTACTATTATTCTGTGTCCAACGTTTGACTGGTAGTGAACATATATAAACATGAGACATACAATATAGTATATACATATAATTACAATATGTAATGTAAAGTATAAATAAACATGTTATGAATAATATAAAGTAGAGGTAAAAGCTTTTAAATGAAGTGCTTTTCCTGACAAGATCGTAAAGCCTTGCGGGGGATTTTCACCCTACAGTACACTGATAAGACCAGGCACTACTGACTGAATCACAGACGTCAGGGACACTCCACTAATTGAACCCCGTTTGGAACGTGCCCCTTTCTCCTTATCCCAGGGTCACATCATATATCTTCCCCGTCTTGTCAAGGTTAAAATGTTCATAGGCCGATCTGATGTGGGTTCTGCGATAGGGACGTCTCCAGCCTGAAGCCCCGAAGATAAGATGAGTTGCAGGTCGGCTGCACTGTGAGCAGGACCGGCTAATAAGGCAGATGGATTTAGCCGCATGCTGTTTCTGTTGCATGTGTATTGTCAGGTGCGCTGCCAGCCAAATGCAGAGAGAGCAACGTCCTTGCTCTACCTGTGTCCCAGGTAGGCTTTGTCTCTCGATATATGCTGGGAGCTGTGTGCCAAGGCGAGGCTATCATGCTGCTCTCTGTCTGTGTGCTACAGCCACATCCACACTTTTTCTGTCAGTGTGTTCCTGGGACTGTAAACACCACTGCCAAATTTCAGAGAGCTAGCTAGAAGCCCCTAATAATTGTTCCTACCCATCTTGTTCTTTCTGTTAATTAGCCCTTGTGGCGTTGGAGTGCAGCATATTGTTGAGACATAATTAATCAACCCGGCTTGTAATTATGCTGGGTTTGGAAATGGGAGCGCGGTTGGGAGGCTGGTTGCTTTGCAGGGCGTTCGACTCGAGGTAAACATCTTATTAACCGTGTCAGAGCCCCTCTACCCACGCAGAGCAAACCGCGGTTTTATTAAGGTGGAGAAGAACGTGCTGTTATCCATATTACGAAAATGGCCTCGTAAAAGTACCAGCGCTTGATTAAGTTTATGGCCATTATGGTTCCGAGGTGGTCGAGCTAATGGAAAAAATCTCCAGTAGCTCGGTGTAGACAGCAAGAGAGATTGGTCTTTTTTCTTACAGAGCAAAAAGCCATTGTTCAGCATGACTCAAAATGTGCATGTGCATGGTTGTGTGTCTGAACATGTATGTATAGCGTGTGTGTGTGTGTGTGTGTGTGTGTGTGTGTGTGTGTGTACACAACGCTTCAATTACAAAGGGCAACTAGTGACGACAGAAAATAGAACAAATCACAGCAGTATGGATCCCATCCAGGCCGGGAGACTTTAATGCAGGTCTGCCAGGGTGCTTAGGCTGCTCCTATTTTCACCACAGCAGGTTTTCTTTGGCTCACCGCAGACTGATATGACTACAGACTGGCTTTAATGCTGACCTACTCCCCCCTTACAGTACACCCTAACCCCACTGTAGTCAGAATATTGGCCTATCACACACAGTATGGATCAACCTAACAGCCATATGTGGTCAGGACTTTTATGAGGAGCCTGAAGTTAAGGCCTTAACATCTTAGTATTGGTGGTATCCTTTGTCAATCCCCTTGAAAACGAAAAACCATGACCATGGAACCAGTGTAAGACTGTATGACCTTCAGATTACTGTATGCGTTTTGAGGGTTTATTATTTAAAGAGACCTGAGGTGTACCTGGGTATAAATCAGTGTGAGGCACAAATGTCTTTTATAGTGTACCTAACCCCCGTCAGACGGCCAAGGCTCACCCTGTAATGAAAGAAATACACAATACAAATGTAACAAAACACAGAATATAAAAGCACTACCCATAGGTCTGCTATGGCTGCAATACAAGAATGCAAAAGAAAACTTACATACAGTGGTTTTCTCTTGAATAGTGCTGTCTCGCTCTCAGGTTATGAAGAAGTAAAAAAGTCTTCAAAAGTTAAAATACATCTTCTCTAGCAAAAGCTCTTAATATGCACACAAAAAGGTAAACAGTCCATCTCCAAACACTCTCCCCTTTCTTTATACCGTTCTCCAGCTGACGCCCGACTGAACCGACAGGTCCTCCCTTTTCTAATCTACGTGCCCCTGCCTTGCAGACGGTCTAAAGATTACTATCTTCCTCTCCCTGACCTTTGTGGGTCACATAGATATGAATGGCGTTATGTTTCAAATGGGCCACGCCCACAAAGTGCGGTACAAGTGATGCCTCGCTCTGTTTCTATGGGCAAAACTGGTTGCTTTTTCTCTGTTTTGATCATTTATGTGAAATGTATGTGGCGTAAATAATTTGTCGTTTTAACACTTATCAAAGAACGGCATTATCATCAAAATGTTTATTTTCTGGAAGTCACAAAATGCTAACAAACTTCCGTGCAACTTCCGTTCCTGACAGCAGTCATGTTAGCATTTTGTCACTTCAAGAAAAAAAACACTTTTTAATGATCTTGCTGTTGTTTGACAACCGTGAAAAGGTAATGCCAAATTATTTACACCATATACGATTCACATAAATTATTAATTGAATAGGTTTTCACACAATTGCATCGTATTTCTTTTTTGTAGCCAGCTGCTAGTGGCTGACAAGATTTTTATCTATCATGCTCCAATGAAGCCTACGCAGGTTACTAATACTAGTTTTTATCATAACATTTCATAACAGTTCTTGGGTACATATTTCTGCATAACTAATGGAAGCAATAACAGTTATAGTCACAACAGTCAGTAACAGCTTTTCTGAGTTCAACCATTCATAACTTAACTCAGCCAATTGGTTCCCTATGTCGTCAGCTTATCCTTTGTTGCTTTTGCACACATTTTGCTTGAAGAATTTGCTGCGCTTTCTGTCTTTTGTTTTTCTCCATGCATTTTTTGCATGTTTTTTCCCTTGAGTTGGACCTAGCAGGCTTTGCTGCCGTGAGTTCAGTGTGCGACAGAATGGTTTGCGCGCTACACGTTTCGGGTCGCCTGAACCTTGGGTGTGTTCAGATTTTTCCAGGTTTCGATCGGTGCTAGCGGTTAGTATCACAAGACAGATAAACCTCCTCCACCACAACCTCAGTCAGTCAGTCAGTCAGTCGCCCCTGCTCAGGTTATCCACACTCAGGAAGAGATACATAGTGACATACACACATTCCTGGCTGTCCTGCCCCCTCCAACCCTACACACAAACACACACACATATACACACACATATATACGGTCCTCGGTCACATCGTCACGTCTCTCAGGCCCGTAATGACAGAGTCCAGGGTTTAATTTTAGTCCGACCGAGCCTCTCACCTCACCACAAGATTTGTGTTTTCTTCAGAACACTTCATTTCGCTGAACTAATATATGTCGCCAGCTTTAGGCCTGCAAAAACACACATGCCAGATGTGTGTTTAAGTATAGTATAGACGCACACACACACACTCAGAGGCACACACATGAGCGCGCACAGCCACAAACGCTCACACAGCCACACAGAATAACACAGTGGAATGCCTGCTGCCACCGAACTGGCATGAATCACCCCATCCCCATTGCCCAGGATTTGTGTCACTGTATGGTGCTTCTATCATTCAGGTAGACACACTTTCTAGGTGAACCAAATCAGCTGGAAGGAATGGAGATTTCATTTTCCCCAGACATTTGGCCCATCCAGTGTCAGTTTACAACCCACTTTATGTCGCTACCCAAATCATTTCAGACATAATAACGCTGCCGCCGCCGCTTCTCTCGCCGTGGCGGTGACTCTTCTTCCCAGAGAATGACTGTAATGGGAGTGGATTTCATTTTGAGAGTTTACAAGGTCAACTGTGCTCAGAACTGGTGCTTTGGCCAGAAAGTAGCAAACTAAACAAATACAAAGTAAAGCCACTCCATGCCCAAAAATGATGCTCTTTTAAAAATGATCCCATTGATCGAAAGAAAAAAAAAAGAACTGACAAATGCTGAATTTCTTCCACAAGGCCATCGTCGGTGTTTCCATTTCAGCTAGTTTATTTTCTATTAGCCGCTGTTGAATAAGCCGCTGTGTAAACGCAATCCGAGAGAGACAGATGAGATGAGAAATTTCAATTCCATCTCCCTGAATGACAAGATGGGGTAGTCTTGTGGGAAACGACAGCAGGTAGAGGCAGTTGAGCGAGTCCCTTAAGGCGCTCGGAGAGGAAGAGGGGGAATGGGGTTGAGGCCCAGCTGTCACCCACACTATGTAGTCGTATCATTAAGTTTTCTCCTCTTGTCCTTCCCTCCCTCTATACCCCGCAACCTTCGTCCAACCTCGCACTTGTCCTTTTATCCCAGCTTGATTTCTTCCTTTCCCTCTCCCTCGACTATTGACTTCCCCATTTCCTCTAAATCTGATTACATTCAATAGGAAGTTCAGTCCTCCAAATCAAATTACATTCAATCGGAAGTTCAGTCTTTTAAATCAGAATATGTTCAATGGGGAGGCAGTTCAGAGACACAGATTGTCTCTTCCCATGTGTTTTGAGGAGTGTGTGTGTGTGTGTGTGTGTGTGTGTGTGTGTGTGTGTGTGTGTGTGTGTGTGTGTGTGTGTGTGTGTGTGTGTGTGTGTGTGTGTGTGAGAGAGCGAGAGGCACAG
>OMOV01115505.1:28044-46098 GCA_900312565.1 Beryx splendens
CACGTCTGTTTTTTTCTCCTGGGTGTGTGCTCATTCTTCTCAGGCAGCCTCTGTGTTTTTCTTCTGTGTGTGTGCTCGTTCTTCTCTCTCGGGCAGTTTCACTGAGTGGGGTGGGGCGCGTGCCAGTCAGAGCTCTGAAGCCCCGCCCCGCTGTGATGTGACGTTGTTTACAGCAAACAGCCCCCGCTGCACTCAGACACAGAGCTGCGTGGCTTGCTGTTCGCTTATTTAGTCAAAGTTTATTAATATTGAACGTGTCATGTGTCCAAATTGCACCAAATCCAACACTGCACTTCCTTGGGTCCCCAGCAACACACCCGCCAAGTGTGAAGTCGATTGGACGAATGGTTCACGAGATATGTGAAGGACACACAGACAGAGATTCCTGGAATTAGTAGAGAGATACATACTTTGCGCTTAGTCGCTTACCATAAAAGTTCAGTGGCTGTGTGTATACTGTAGACTCAGTGCTGGAGATCTTATGATACGATCGTGGTGAGATAAAGAGGGGCCCGTGCGGGCCCTAAACTGTTGCGGGCCCCAATGCAGCTGCATTACCTGCATATATGGTAGTTTCGCCGCTGGTGCCGTGCGACCATATTGCAGTGTAATCATAAATGTGTTGCTTCGCATATCTCCCTGTGAGGCATGCACATATACATTCAGTAGTGGAGGGTGTACACAAATTCAGCTTTCTATATTAAACCCCCAACTCATAATTTATTTGGCCATATAAATTTTAGGCATGTTCAAAAATATTTTTGAATAGTTTGAGTAGTAAATGCAAATTAAGCTTTTTCCCCCCTCCATTGTGTAAACTATTCTAACAGAAATCCTCTGTTCTCGCACACTAGATTTTCTGACCTGTCTCTTTGCCTCCCACAGTTGTACTGGGTGGCCAACCTTACTACGACGGAGTCGGGGATCATGAGAACACAGGCGTAATGAGGGAGAGGCGAGCGGCGGGTGACTCCTATTGGGCCTATACGGGTGAGTCTTTATTTTTAGCGGAAGCCTCGGTAAGAAGGGTTTCTCATGAATCTCTTAAACTTACTCACCTCTATTCTGTCTCTCCCATCTCTTTTGCATTTAATAGCATTTAATTGCAGTCGGTCATTTGGGGAACATTAGTGTGAGAGCCCAGTTCACCCTAACTGGCAGATTTGGCTGGCTTTGTGGGTAGGTGTCATCAGCAGGCCTACTTCCACTTATACATGGAAGTGCATTCAGTATAAAAGTACTGTAAGCTTGGCTGTGAAGACGTTGCTAGTTTGGTTGTTTAAGTTCCTCCTTCCATTATCGATAATATGCACTCTTTTAATTCCAGAGTAAGTGCTTCTGGGAATTTGGGCTTGCTTCCTCCATCTAATTTCTCAGTCATCTATCACCGAGATGGAAAGATGGATGGATATGGCTAGGCAGCCCAAGATGAGCATTCAGATACAAGCCCTAATGGATGATTCATCATGTGCAATTTTATGCTTGTAAATATTCTCAGTGTAGCATGTGTTTGCACATGTGCATTCGGCTGAATGGCAGATTGATTTTTGTAGCCACTCTGTCATTGACTCAAGTTATCCAAGGCAGTAGCTGAGTTCTAAGCATTAGAAACTTGTTTACTTCAAAGTCTTACAGAACAGGCAAAATTAGCAAAACATGGAGATGCGAAAATATTTGTATTGTGCACTGTCACTACTAGAAAGTCCCTCTTGATACATCCAACTTGAAGCACTGCACATCAACTACAACATACTGTAGAATCTAGAAAGAGCTTTAGAATGTGTGCGCATTCATGCTGGATGACTGAGCTTTTATTTTGGTCCATAAATGGCTGTCCATGCTGAGTATTTAACATTCTGCTGTAGTGTTCGATGTTCTATTCATGCTCACTAAGAGTCAATTTTCTGTTAAGTACATGGCCAGAGAGTTTTCAGCGTTTGGAGTAGCACAAGGCTGAACAGATATTGTAATATCTATTCAGTCGTAGTGATATCTGTCACTCTGAATTGAATATTAACCATGAACCTTCTGCTGCTCATGTCTAGATCAGCTGCAGCCGACTGCTGCAAATACACCTTTACTCTAAAGCAGAAGATTCCTCAGTGCGTTGCTAAATCCTGGTTGAGTAATGTTTGTGTTTGTAATGTCTTCCTTTCTACCGGCTGGGAGATAACACCAGGCCCTTCAGTTACTTTATCTACAGTATTATAGCTCATCATTACAGTGCATAGTACTTTACAAGGCTGAAAGTAAGAGTGATAAGTACGTATCAGATTTATTATAAGCACAGCATGTAATTTGGCCATTTAGCAGCTCCAGAGGGTAATGGGGGTTACTTTCTGCGATCGAGGGAACATCACCGCAAGGGCTGAAGGAGCAAAGAGCAGTCGCAATCAGAAGAATTGTATTTATAGGTTTGAAGGTCCAAAAACGCCTAACAAACTTGGCCCACTTACTCTTTATGTGATACTTTCAGAACCATGATGTTTACTCAGACAGAATATTTGGCCTTTGACATTGCTGTTGTGAGCCCAGAATCCCAGTAGCTCAAGCAGCAAGCAGTTAATTGTCTACTTTGGCCATATGTTTCTTTGATATTCATGTCACTCCAGATAGTGGTCGTCGTTTCTCCCAGTTGTCCAGCAGACAGGGAAAGCGTGACTGCTTTCACTTTCCAAGCGTGACTGCTTTTTCACTATCCACAAGGTGTGTGGAGCTCATTATGGCAATCCAAATCACTTCAAACATGTTCTAGTTTCCTAGACACACCTGCATTGGCTCTTTTTGCTTGAAATGGTCAGCAGTAGATTCCAGAAATGGAAACTGTCACTCTTTTGCTAATTGATATTTTCAGAAATTTAGCTTATCTGATGATTAGACTAGACTCTTAGAACTCTTTAATCACAAGGCAATTGCTGATTATTGCTACTTCGGTCCAGTGGTAATTAGATAAGTACTTGCTTTTTGTTTTGGCTGTCTTGTAACGTTTCTGCGCTGATTGTGGGATAAGTGTAGCTGCAGTCTAGTGTTCGTCAGTGTGTGTCTGATCAGAGGCAAAAGCAAGTCAAGTGGGGTGTGGCTATGATGTGTCAGAATTTACTGTCGGCCTCCTGGGAGCATTGTATAGCTAATTCAGTGAAATATAGGTTATAGGAGGGGCAGAAATACAATGACGTACACACACACACTCATTGGATCTTGTGTATTGGTGAACATTGAAGTAAAGTAGCCATAGTCCATGTAAACATAACCCACATAACAAACATAACCCAACACCTAACCCAACTCAAATTGCTAATAAAGTAGCTGTATTATATTCCTGCTCATGTTTGTTGGGACATACGATGTTACGTTTTTGCAACTGTCATTATGTGTTGGTCTTTGAATACTATCTGTGGTACACCTAAGGCTGTTGGTGATTGCCTGTTCAAATCAATATACATTGCATTCCTACTGGCAAAGACAGCTGGCTCATTGTACTGAGAAAAAGGGAAGCATTGAGGGAACACAGAAATGTCCATTGCTTTGGAAAGGTAATTAGTGGCTAAGGCTGTGAATGGGGGACAGACAAGCGTGCCTTAGCAGCTAAATGGTTATTAAGGGCATTTGCTCTGTGCAAGGGAGTGAATGGAAATGCAGACAGCCGGGAAAGCCTGATGCTGGAAGATTCTGGTGTAGGACAAACTTCAGTTCTGTGAGCTTGATGCACAGGCATATACAGAGAAGCACATCGCCAATCATTTCACACAGACTTTCCATACCTCCTGGAATACAATATCCTACAGTCAGGTACAGACTGTTCTCCCGGAGAGCTATTTGCAGTTAGCAATAAGGCAATTAAAAAGTGGAACAGTACCATCCAAGACAAATAAAGGTAACACACAGAGAAGCAATATGAAATGGCTCTCAACCCCTGTATTTTATTCTCAAGCATTTGTGCTAATCATATTTTTCATTTTCAAATGGCTATTGATAGCTATTTATAAACTGAAAATGTAATGGTTATGTGCTTATTTTTAAAATGCGTATCTTATATAACCTGTTAAGTTTACTGTAAAATTACATTTTAAAATGTGGCATAATGGTTTCAGTTTCAATCATTAATTTCATCATTAATGCTTTTTTTTCTCATCAGTGTCAAGAGGGAATGTATTTTACATGGTGTGAGAGACGGCAAAGTTTGTGAATTTCTGCATTAGTCAAATGCAACGAAGACTGAGACGAGCATGGCGATGAGACCTGTGTGCCTTCCTGTGTGCTTTGGTTATGCACCTCGTTGTACGTCGCCCTGAAACCCACACCCAGGAATTTGATTAAAAGTTATTTAAAGGCATACTGTATGTGTGTGTGTGTGGAGGCATTTTTCATAAGAGGGATGATATCATACTCGCCACAAGACTCCCACAGGAACAGGGCTATGCATCATTCTTCCCCTTTTATATCTGCAGGGTTTTCGCATCCTCTCTGTTAGTTTCTCTGCTTTTCTTTACTCAATCTCTTTTTATTTTAAGCCAATATAGACAGAAGTTTGTCTTTGATTGCACTCTGTTGATTGATTGCACTGTGTAGTTTTATTATAACACAACATTTGCAATACCATGCATTTGCAGCAGTAGGAGGGTGGGAGTAAGCAAAAAAATCCCAAAGCAAAGAAGTAATGGCATAAGAGGAAGAAAAATATAGATTAATGCCCCAAAGATAAAGGTGTACTGTAGATCTGGGCATAATTTTCACTGTATCGTAACATTTTTGTTAGGTTACTGAATCAACTAACATGTCACTTTAGCCTGTTTATAACGAATAGACAAATATGGGAAATTGATTTGGTGATATAAAGCAACACAGTGATTTATCAGGAATTGAGCTAAGTGAAATGTTTATCCTGCTTGCTGAGCTCACTGTCAGAATTGATTTTTTTTTTTTGTAGTAAAAAAAGATAACTACAGAATGCAGTGAAGAGCATCATTACATGCCTCTGTAGCCTACACCTAGACCTATGTCCCACCGCAGGTGATAATGTAGCCTACCTCCACATATAAGTAAAGATCACTATTTTCCACGGCCTATTTTACAGCAGCAGTCAGCACTAATTTAGTAATTTTTGGATGGAAGCCACTTTAACCAGCCATTCTAGTCATTCAAGAAGATGCCTGTGATTGGCATGTCTGATTCATGGGGGTTGTATTTCCACAAATCCTGCCTGTGTTATTGCACTTCATTCAGGGTGTCCTTGATGATTTGCAAATCTTTTCACTCATATCTCGCGTAATGAAGTGAATGAAGATGTTATTTAAAATCAGTTGATACCTTGACAGCAAAAGGTAACTTAGTTCTTGATTGCCAAGGCTTTGTATTGTCTTTCTTATGCATCTTACAAACAAAATTGTTGCACATCTATACGCACCAGAGAGGAATCGGGTGAAGTTTAGGCTGCGTCTCATTTAGGATTTGGATTGAATCACACTTCAGATTTGATGATCATGCCACCGAATCACATGGGCCATATTCATAGTGTAGGCTGATGTCATGTGCAGGACAGTTTCATATTCTTCAGCTACATTGCAGCAGCTTAGGTCCATGTTTTGCATTAGCCCCTTTCACACATGCAGCCAGTTCCGTAAATGTAACGGCACGCCATCATGTGTGAAAAGGAGCCGGTGTCGAAATGCAGGTAAATCAGTTCTGCCACTTTGACTGCTCAAGACATTGTAAGGTTACGTTCCGCATCGACCGTATGTGTGATCGATGCAATGCCAGGACGCTCTGTTGTCAAACTGTAGAACGGAAATACAAACCACTATACAACAGGCTGTAGCTTTTTACTTTTCTGACGAAAATGTGGAATTTGACAGACGTGGAATTAAGAGAGATCGTTGGAGTCCAGGCGGACAGATATTAGCCAGCTGTGTTTTCAAACTGCAGTGACTCTGGCGGTTTAACATAATTTGTTTAAAATGACAACAGTGGATTGTAAAGGTATTGCCAGTATTGTGTGAATGATGGCATTATGTTAAGGCGCTACTGTGGAAAATAACTTGGATTGCTACTTCAAAAGCACAGGTACTATGGGTACTTTATTGTGCTGCATTTCTTCCTTGTTTTGGCTTTATGATTAATGCTCAATCATACTAGCTCACATGCTTTCTTTAGCTACTTAACATACCGTAAAAACTGGTAAATAAGACGCACCTTTAATACGACTTTTTTCATTTAAAAAGTGGAGTGCGTCTTATGAACAGGTGCATCCGATACACCAGTAAAATGCAGAGAGAGGTTTGATCCACGGTAGACCCAGCAGATGGCGCTATAAGCCAGAGCTTGTGTGCGTGACATCATGCCGCAGTGCATTACCTACCGGTAGCTACACAGTATCAGGCTCAGGTCAACTAGCTGTAGGCTGCAGCTAGCAGTATTTTCAGTGTGTGATCCTGCTATTGATTGAAAACTTCAAGAAAGCTATACAGCTGCAGAAACTTCACGTTGTTGACTTTGCTGAACGCAATGGAAATCGCCACGCAGGATATGTAAAGCTGCCTTGTTCTTTTTAAGTTTAATTGAAACTCTTAGCCTAAGCCTAACTGTTATGAGATAATATATTTGGGGTTCAGTTAAGCAAAATATATTATAGGCCTATAGCCAACCATTAACACACTGTTTCAGATGTAATATGTGTGTTTTGATTGTATTTCCAATAAAAAATAAATTGAAGTAGTTTTGGAATAACTTGTATAAATGTGTTTATAAATGAATAACTATTGGTACATTTAAATAAACCAGTCTTTAATAGGAAGCCTTTTTTTTTTACTGGCGGGAGACCTCGAAGAATAGACTGCGTCTTATATACCGATGCGTCTTATTTACCGGTTTTTACGGTTTACCTCAGATCTATCACATTATTCTCTAATGAATTTTTTCGGTAAAATGCTAAATCTATTACTAAAAAATGCACTTCTTGGGATATTCCCAGGCTTTAAGGTTGTCAGTCATAAAGTCTGGTACAATGGATCTCTTAAATATAAATCTTCCTAAAGATGCAAATTCACCATAGGGTTTCTGTTACTTACACAGAGTGAGTTTGCCATCAGGTGGGACGATGTCAGTCATGCAACCGGGATGCTTTTGGATGCAGCAGAGCACAGTTTTGGGGTGATTTCAGGCATAACTATGCCTCTCAGATTAGGTATTTGGGCTTGACATGTAACACCTGATGATTCATATAAATTCTAATTGGCTGGTTCCTTGTGAAGAGTGCACTCCGTCTCTTGCAGCTTGCCACCCCCCTACAAAGGCTGGAGGGAAAAGAGCAATGCAATGTTGTCATGGTGCCTGACAGAAGGAGCTCTGCTTCCTACAGGTAATGAATGGAGAGGAGGATTGTACCCGCTAGACCTCCACATAGGAGAAAGTCTTGACTTTAAAGCAAAGCTCTTCGACTGTAGGGCCATACAGGGGGTGTGCATGGAGGGTAAATTGGGGGCATGGCATATGGGAATCCAGGACATACTCCTCAGGGATAGAGATTAAAAAAACAGCCTAAACTCTTATTTCTACTGAGATTTTAAAACGAGGATGGAGACAAATTTTATAAGAACACTGGAAATCTTGCAGTGGCTCCTCTGGTGGAATCCAATGTCATGCTCTGAATATCAGTGTGACATTTTCAATGAAAGACATTTTTAACTGTTCGATCAGTTTGATTAAATCATGGCCATTAAAACTGGTCATTTAACAAAAACTGCCTCGCTTAAGATGTCTGACATCAGGTAATGGAAGGCAACACCACAAAACAACATGCATCTAATTTTGTAGGTGCTTAGGTGCACATACTGTAGGAGTGTCAGTCCTTCTGATTGGAAATATGTATTTTTGTTGTCCTCAGTCTGGGATTTTAAAATTACAGCTGTTGCTGGGGATGTTCTTTTATGGGACTGTATAAAAGCTTACAAAAGGCGAGCAAGGGGACCTCAAGCATGACATAATTTTTTAGCCCAAAAAAGGGTTTCCAGATCCCACCCCCTTCCAGTCTTGTGAAAATAAATATAAGAAAATGACTTGTCTTAACTACATCCAATCTAATCTTGATTGTTTTTGCCATTGGGGCTGCTTATATTATGCATTTATTTGTTGAGGTGGGTTCTGGGTTTTGAAGCTGCTATGAAAAAATAAAAATCGCTAGCCATACTTAGCTTAGCATTCCAGCACTTCATGGCTTTGTGAAGAGAGGATAACATACCCATATGGAGGATGACACAATATCTGCCCCCTGGTTGTTAGCAAAATAGTTTTTTAAAAGTTCAGCAACATGTTTAAATATGTAATAACTTCATCATACACCATTTAGTTTTTACATAATTTTAGGCCAGGGCTGTGTCTAGTTCTCAGTGACAAGGCATGTTGGAAAACAAAGTATGTAAACTAAATGGCACTCAGTAGAGCACATACCTCTGCCAACACTATGCAATTGGCAGGGTGGTTGTCTTAACTCGGAAATGAGTTCTCCAGTGCCCCGTGTTGTTTGATTTGGCCAATATTTGCCTCTTCTTCTGTCTGCTGATAGCACACAAAGTTTGATGGTGTTGCGTGAATCCGTTCATATGTTATATGCCTTTTGTGAGAATTCACACCCACCACCACGCCCCCCTTTGGCCAATTTGTATGACAAGTTAATCAGTTCTTCCTTGCCCCATGACCGATCTTTCCATAAAGTTTTGTGCAAATCCATTGATAACTTTCTGAGATATCCTGCTAACAGACGGAATGGGGCAAAAACATAACCCCCGTCCAACTCCGTTGGCGGAGATAACAGTTTCATCAAGCTGACTACTGTGTCATGGTTTCTCCTTGTGTCTGTTATTCAGTTCTCTTCACACATTTATTTTGACTTTTGACTTTTACTTGGCTATTACAATGTTGACTATTATAAAAAGGCAAACACATGGATTTGGATTTGGCATCGGCTCTCTGAAAAGTGTTTGCTTTCTTGTGTTGGTAATTTGTTTGGTAGGTTAAGTTTAGCAAATGTTTAGGCAGACAGAGTGAAGACTGCAATTTTTCAGCGTTTTTCAGCATTTCCAATGAGGAATAAATAACAAATAATGGGCGGGGGGGAAAACTACACTATTCAGAATGGCCTGATGATAACTAGGAAAGTCTGTCTGAGCTACTGTATGTGGTCAAGACTGAGCATACCCTATTAAAAATGAGAAAGTATCTAGGTTCATTAGTTCACCCACCACTCTCGAATAATTGTGTTTTAGTGTATATCCATGAAAAATGTGTTTGGGTGTTTGTGTGCATTCATGCCCTGTGTTGAATGCTATTCTCTCTCTCCCTCGCCTATCTTTCCTTTTGCTTTTCACTGCCTTGTCAAAAGAAGCAGAAATGCCTTTATTCCCTTCTTCTGCTCATAGGACCCGTGTTCCTTTAGTGTTATAACCTCAGGATCCCTGAACTTTGTTGTGCTCATCGTGCAACATTCCCCTATTGCAGTCTGTAGCCCTGGTCCGTTCTGGACTTGATTAATTTTCTCCTCCCTGGAGAACAGAGAGACAGATTCATCTGTCTTAGACTCCCCTCCATTTATAGTCACACCCATTCCCTGCGATGATGGAAGCTTAACACAACATCATCTATATCCCTCCAGTCTTGCTGATGTGGTGTATCAACATGTAGTTGTACCTGTGCTCATTTTCTGAGAAAATGAGAGGAGCAGGAACACTAATTATTAAAAATGAATTTCACTGGGGCACAAGCTTAGTCATTACTCATCTTGGTTATTGCTGGCAGTTTGGATCAGCCTTTGTGTGCCAGCATTGGCCCATTTGTCTCTGTCAGGGGTGGGCCCTTGACAGATGTGCCAATATGGCTGCCTAACTTCTGTGCTGGGGGAGAGGCCTCTTAATTCTCCATGATGTATCACACTGGCAGCAACCAATTTGAGCAGAATTGAGCCCCAAATCATCTCACTTCCCACTGCCTCTGACAATCTGTTTCCTTTCTCTACATGAGGTAAACATATTAAGGATGTAAATAAATTAGGGATTTGTGAGCTCTGAGCTAATATTATGTCAGCGAGTTTTTGTTGAAGTTGTTGCAGTTTTGAAGTGGCATGTCCAGACAACAGTATTCCGGGCCACTGCCACCAAGACACATGAAGCTGAGGACCAATGCACAGCAACTGGAATAAACATTAGCCAAATCGTTCTGGTTGAAAACTCCTTTCTCCATTTACGCCAGATTGATTTGTTGGACCGACAGTTTTGTTGTGTAGACCTAATTAATTTCATTTCAAGTGTCAATTGGTGTTGATTGTGTGTCTCAGTGGCAGGATATTGGGCCTGGTTGGTGGCTCAGATCCAGTGTAATGGATGTGGACATGCTAGGCCTGCTGGGATTGCAATATTGAGGAAGTGTAAGATTGCCAGCCCACAGGTTTCCTCTCTAATGTGGTTATGCTGATGAGCTGGAATGAGCTAGCTAGCAGCTCAGCAGATTTTTAAATTCATAATGATGATGACTTACTTTGTAATGAGTACATATCCTCCCAGAGGTGATGGCTGAACTGTAGGGGGCAAGGCTTTAGTATGGCATAATGGCGAAATGTTTGAAGATGTGGAATGCTTCACTCGACTGATCAGTGATCAAATGTGAGGTTAGAATTGCAAGCCATTGAATAGTAACAAACCTAGCAATGCTTGGCTCCTTTGTTGCCATAAAAGACAACACAGGCTTTAATCTGCCTCGGTGGAATTGTGAGGAAGGAATTGTAACGATTGTTGATGGTATTTAGTGCTGCATCCCTTTTAGATCACTGAGATTCCACTGCTCCTTAGATCGTTTTTCTTACACTGTTATCTTTGGCTTAGTGAATTACACCACTAACTATTGATTTCTGTCTGGATTCTAAATTATAAGGACACTTGCTGTGTAAACTGGAGGCCATTGTTGTCCCTGCTTAGCTTGCAGAACAACTGCAACATAAGAGACTAATGGCTGCTACAGGGGAGAGCTGAGCTTAGAAGGCAATAGCTCAGAGTGGTTCCAGCCTTTCCACTTCTTTTGTACTGTATTACTCTGTCTGGACTAATGTAGCCTGTGGGTATACAGAGTATATGGTTGGGTAAAAAAAAAAAAGAAAGACTTGGCACACACTGTTCGTGCCTGTGATAAAAATACATGGAATATAATTTTGCTCTTAGGCAAATATATGTAATTTGTCTTACTTAGTTCACAGATAACTTAAATATAAAAGTTAGTTAAAAACTTAAAACACTAGCTCTAGCTCTGAATATCGCCCTTGCATTGGCCAATTTATATTGAGGGTAATTCAGCTTTATACTCTATCAATAGCAAATAGAAGGAAAACCACTCAGGCCTATCATCCTTATGTACTCATGACTCGCTGTGGGAGCTCATACACCTGCATGTTTTTCATCCTAAGATATGTATTCTGTAGATCCTGCAAAAAGGCGTTTGATAATTCATAATGAAAAAATAAATAAACCCACAAATTATGCAATATGTGATGAAAGTAGTTTATAATTTTGCTCTGTTGCATGTTCTGAAACTGAACTGCAGGTAAGCAGCGTTAGTATCAGGGTGTTATTTGTAAAGAAAACAGAGGGAGTGTATTTTTGGAATGAATTTTTACTGTGTGATATCTTGCACAGGGGGATATGAAAAAGAAAAATACAAGCGTAAACCCACTACCATACACATATTATTGTTCCCCCAAAGAGTTATATCCATGGAAGCTGAATTTTTTTTTTTTTTTTATGTGCAAACGTAGTTGTTTGATGCACACCATGTGTTCACTTTGAGTCAGCCTAGTGTGATATAGCAATGTGGCAAAGAGAAGAAGATATCAAAGAGGGAATTTAGGCGACATTTTATTTTGAGCCTTAATCTATTCAACGCATCATAGCAGCCTATTAGGTCACAATATATTTAAATATAATAACATTTGTAGATGTATGCCTTAACTGCTTTCTGCAAGCCTGATTTTTATTCTAACGTGAGTAAATAGATGTACATATTGTCACCATATCTCACAGTAATGTGAGCATAAGAACAAGTACAGAACCTGTACAGGCCCACGGCATGTGTGTTGAATTCCACTTGCTGCGGCCTCACCGTTGGAAAATGCACCGAATTGTTGATGGATAGATTTCTGTCCATTGGGCTGTTTTGGAAGGTCAATATGGTGGGAGAGGCAGAAATACAGTAGCCTATTTTTGCTCATAACGGTGCTATTTCATTGAAAAAAGACCTCCAGTCATCCCAATGTTATACCAGGCTTTCTCTGTTTTATCTTTATTTTGGTTGTGTCTTTGATCGCCACTACTTTTTTCCAAAACAACCGTAGGAATGCCTCTGATTGGCCAACAGAATGTGACAAATCCGATCGTCCAGAAAAAGTTCAACTGGGTTGAACTTTCTGTCCGTCAAAACCTCTTTTTTTTACATTCTATGGTCAAAACGGATGGGAATCTCACGACGGACACATCATCAGTCCTGTTTGGACAACAGGCAGCTCTTATTGAAAATGAATTGGAATGAACGGAGACGGACAGACACAACAGATCAATGTCGCCACGGCTAACGTAACTTAAATACTACAGATAATGCCGTTACCTGCCATTAAAGTTTGTCGGGCAGCAGAAGATGTGGATGTCTGTAATTTAATGGCGGAAAGTGTGCCTCAGTGAGTGGGAGCAATGGTCAGCTAGCACGACACGGTTATCGGTTAAATTACCTATTCCACTAACGTCACGTCAATACCACAATAAAGTTATCTGCCGTTAAAATCTGCAGGGCAGCAGAAGACGTGGATGTCAGTAAATCGCCGGGTAAATCGATGGAGAGTGCAGCTCACTGTGTGGGACTGAATGTGACTTTCAGCCCATAGGCGAGAGGCCAACTCTTAGTCAAAGACGCCCTCTAGAGGCCATCTCATGAAGTGACAGCTGTATGACTGACTGCCTGACCTGAACTTTGCTCCTGATGCCCTTGGCTGCACTGTGGGAAAAAGATGCATCAGATCATAAATTATGCCTGCTCATGTGTGATTAATCAATAGGCCATCATGGCTGACAATATGGTACGTAATGGCTGTACGTAAATGGCTGCTTTGGCGCTTTTAGAGGACGCTTGAATCTACAGTTTTATACATCTGGCCCCAATTTATTAAAAAAGGAGGCCCTGAGCAATAATCTTTCAGGGGGCCCAGAATTCCTAGCTACGCACCTATTCTGGGTACATTTTTGAGTATGCTAATATGTCAAAATCTCTGCAGTATTAATAGTGGCATTGCTCTGCTATTTGCTTTTTTAAACAAATTTTGAGTCTGAAGCTTTTGAAAAATGAGGCAAACTCTGAAGCTGGGGGGGGGGCATAGCCCCAAGGTTGTCAATCATCTGTGTGCACACCGCTATCTCCTCACCTCAACATTAGCTGCTTTGGTAATGTCACCAAGCTCATATTTTTATATTTTGATATGAATTATTAGTTGTCACTGAAGCTGATTTATTTCCTGTGTGCAGCTAGTGCAGATGAAAAACTGTGTAGTGGGTTGGCACCGGCATCGAAGTTTCTGCTGCAGAAGTTCAAAATCACCCAAGTGTTCATGTAGGAAGGGGCAGCAGAGCAGGGTCAGAGGGAGCCGGGGGATGAGGAGGGGGCGACTGGTTGGGCATGTATGATACCTGCCTACAGCCACTTTAAGTGTGACTTGAATATAACGGCTCTTTGCCAGCACCCTCTTCTTTTCTGGAATGAATTTTCCATTGCACTATGTAACCTCTCTTCTTCTTTTCCTCCCCTTTTTGCTATTCTTCTCATCTATCTTTCTAATGTCGGCCTCATCTGGATTCTGAGCAGGGGTTTGCATGTGGATGCTATGGGGATGGGGAGGAGGGTGAGACACAGACTGGATTAAGGCTGGATTTAAAATGGCTGCTCGCTGTGCTTAGCTCAACACTCATCTGGGGATGTGGTCGTGTACTATCCTGTGATTTGTGGCCTAATTAGTGGTTTTGGGGGTACCCAAGGCTAAACCTGCACTGTTTCTTCATTGGCTGCCTACGTTTCCCTCTCTTCTACTCTTTCCTCTCTAGTTCCACTGACTGACACATGTACTTACATGTGCACTCTCGCTCTCTCCCTCTCAAACTGTAAAAATGCAGTCTGAGTATCAATGTGAAACCATGTAAATAAGCAGCAGACTAAAGCATTTAGCTGTTGGGATAGAGGCTTCTCTTGTCTGTTACAGGCAGTTAATGACTGCTGGTGTAAATAAACACAAAGCTGATTAGTTCAGGTTAAAGTGCACAGGTGCAAATCAGTAAGGTAATTTGACCAAAGTTATTATTTTGTTGTTTTTTTTCTTCTTTGCCTTACCTAGCTATATCATTGTATTTGATAAAAATGACTTTTATCCACAAAATAAATCTGTTGTGTTGCCTATCCAGACAAACCTGACAATGAGTGAAAATATTCTGACATAAATATAATGAAAATGTGTATTTTTGCTATTTGATCATTGTTAAATTATGCTTGTTTTATCTCTCCTTTGTCGGTGTATGTTTACCCTAGCTTATCTATCTCAAAATGAAGTGCATGTGTGTATGCACATAAATATACCAAGTATTTCTGTGTAGGATAACTGAATGGCTCTTAAGCCTGAGGGAGATAATTACAATGTCAGAACACTGAATGGATCGCTATATAAATCCCAGGCAATTTTTGTGTACAGGTGAACTCTGCTTTGTGAAGAAAGATGAAAATCATTTTGAACATTGCATACTCTTTTTCACAGACACAACTTATACCTGGTCACTATGGACCAACTCGGGGTGCAAAGGCTCTTCCTCACATATTGTACTGTGGCGTTCATAAGGCATTTGTGTATGTGCTCTAAAACGTTCACGTCACCCTTTAGGTGACATTTAGGCAGAATGGAGGTAAACCTGCTTAGTATGAGTAATTCAGGCAGGATTATTGTGACATTTGCCTGCTTTTTCACAATGTAAAGTTGCTGCTGCATGAACAGACAGTTGAACAAGCATCATGAAATAAGATGTACTTTGTTCTTTTTGAGCTGTCAAAATATTCCTCCATGTAACATCATCTGTGGTCTCCCTGTTGGGGATGGGGATCTGTCACCTCAACCCACTGCCTGTGGTTGATGGTCTGTTTAGTGCTCACCTCCTGCTGTGGGGTCACCCTGACCCTATGACAGGCCTGTGGGAGGCAGGTATGTGAGAGGCTTCAGTGTGTCCAACCACCTCTGTCCCCTGGGAGACAGCAGCCTGCCTGTCTCCTTATGTCCGGCCTGGTTTATTGCTCTCCACTGACCCATGATAGTCCACTCATCAGCCTGCCATTTAGTCCCCCAGTCCCAGAGACTAGCGCCCCGTGGCAGGGATCCACTGCTGCTCCCTCTGCCCTCTCTATCTGATGGGCAGCTGCTGAATGTTAGTGTGATGACAACATTGGTTGATTTGAACCATGAGGGAGCTCCAGTGAATCATGTTAATGTGTGTTAAAGATTTCAGACATGGTCGGTGTCTTTCACTCTACAATGATCAAATATGTTCTCTTTCAGCTCAGCATTTCAGCATTTTGTTATATTAATAGTCAGACGGGCACTAAAGTAATAGCGTAGTAGTTCCTTGAGCCAAGGAAAAGATGAAAAAACTAACAGATGAACCTGCAGAAATGGAATAGGAGGAGATGGCAGCTAAGAGAGACGACAGCTTAGAGTACGATGAGATAGACTCTAAAAAAAAAAAGAGCAGGACTGGGAAATGATGGAAAGAGGGATGTGACAAATTGCACATTGCATGCACAATCCAAGCATGCAGGACTGATTGGTTCAAATCAGAGAAAGGAATACTTTCACCCTTTCTAATTGCTTCGAGGACCAATACAAGCACAGACACATTTTCATGCAAATGTCGTCTTACATTATTTTATCCATCTTAATCGCAGCGTTTCATCTCCACTTTAAGCGCCCTCTGATGTGAATAACTAAAGAAATACTAATCAGTATAAATTTGGCTGTGATGTGAATGCGTTTGCTATTTCTAATATGAAAATTTCCATTACACAACCAGCTGCAGGATATTTGTGAGCGCTGAGGTTATCGTCTGTGTTTCCAAGAGTTAGCTGATATGAAACAGTTGCCCTTGGACAAAGAGGAGTAATGTAGCGTCACTAATCAGTGTTTCACTCCACGGCTCTACAGAGGAGATCTCTGTTCTGCTTGAAAGAGCCCTCACCTCTCTCTCTCCTGTTTACAATTAGCAAGAGGTTTCCCTACACTGATGCAATGTGGGGTTGGTGTGAGTCTCCACCGATACATACAGGGAGGGAGGGAGAATTTACTTTTATACTGTGTGGGGAAAAAGAAGTAATTATGAAATATGTTTGAAGGAAAAAAGCTTTTATTTGTTGTATCTGATGGTGTTGTCGTGGTGGGTGGTGTTACTTGTGGCATGCGGTCTTGGAGTCCACACCGGTGGCATTAGCCCCACACCAGGAATACCTGAACATATTCAGAGCTTCCATGTTCAAGTTAGGCTACAAAATGATAAATGGACATACTAACATCATACTGATCACTTAATCTGATCACTAATATGACAGATTAGGATGAATGGGATTAATTATTGGTCCTTCCCTACTGACAGCAATGTGTCCAATACAATCCAATGGTAGCCTAAAGAAGGGCAATATGCCAGAATCTGCACTGCACTCACATTAAGTGTTGAGCAGTGTTATAAATCACCAGATGTGTGACCAAGTCAACTTTGCTCGAGTCCCAGGTCAGTCTCAAGTCTTGAGGCACAAGTCTCAAGTCAAGTCTCAAATCTACATGTAGATTACCAAGTCAAGTAATTTATGTCAAGTCTGAAGTCTAAATGTCGAGTCAGAACAAATCGAGAGTCCAGTATCAATTTAATATCTTAAAGAAAACTAAACATCTTGGACTTTTCAATGCAATATGGTTTTAGGATAAAAACTTGGTAAGAACATCATGAGTTTGATTTCTAGAATCAGTTTCAACTTCAGTAAATTCAATCATTCCATACAAATTCAGAAAACAATTTAAATTCAGTCGTCTGCTGGAACAAATCTCATCACTTTCAATCTAAGTCATTAGCAAAAACACAAGGGTCCGGATCTACTAACATGCCGTTATTCCAGGCGCAGCACAAAAGCAATTGTGGGTGAAACTTGTACTGCCAGTGCATGGTCTTTACTAAAGTAGCACATGCAAATGAGCGGAGGTGCAGATAATTAATTAGAATTGCGACTACGCAAATATAAGGGCCAAACAATGCACACAATAGCCTATTTACAGAGGTAAAAGCGCTGGTATGATATAATGCTGACCATAAATAAAGCCAAAGAGGAACCTTAACTCCATTGGAGGAGCAAGTGCAAGAGAGTGAGACTGAGGCACAGGTGCCAGTGTGGGAGGGATGGAGACCTGGTGAGGTATGAAGCCACACACATACCTCTGCACGGAGAGGTTTATTACACACACATGTTTTGGCTGCATTGTTTACATCAAGGCTATGCCGCTCAGATATTGCCTCATAATAACTGTCAGCAAATCCAGACAAGTTAGGTAATAGTCTGCATATTGAGTGCGCATTCTGCTACTCTGTGAATGATGCGTAAATGTTGTATTTTTAAATCAGCATAACCGTTAAAACCTGATTGGAATTATAATAGGGATGCAATCTAATGTCTACATATTATGATGTGTAGATGACTGTCACCTTGATCTTAGAGCCAGTTCCAGAGCCAATCTCATTGGAGACATTCTGTGTGCAAAATGATAAGACATGCTTTTCCTAGGTCTTAAATTCTGTGCGCAATCAACAGGTGTTAACGGCCACTGCCTCTTGATAAATCACGTCCTCTGCCAATTTCCATAAAACCCTCCCTTAATTTTGCGCTTCATCGTTGAAACACCCACAAATGCATATGCAATTATATCAAACTGCAAAAAAGATCAGATCAACCCATGATTTCAGGCGGCAT
>OMOV01115511.1:4741-20053 GCA_900312565.1 Beryx splendens
TAGCTGTTTCCCCTTACGTATTCCCTCATTTCCCACGTGCAGGGAGAGGCAACCATCAAAGTTATTCATGTCAATCTTTAAGCTCGATAGCAGAAAGAGTGAGCAATGCTGTTTGACAGCTCAGATCCCTTTTTGCTTATACTCATTTGCTCTAAACATGTACCCTTATGCTTTCTCAGAGTAACTGAAAGCCAAGCAGTGTCACAGTTGAATTCACATAGAGATGCAATGAAATGCAAAAAGCTGGAAAGAGAATGTGAGTCCGGAGATGTTTATGCATTACAGACCTCTGTGAGTCGTTGCAAAGCCTTTTGACTACGTTCTAGAAAGGACTGCTTTACTGAATGTGAGGTGGAACCGACCAAATACATTTGGGCATCCTGACCATTGGCAAAAATGGCCAATATGACTGGAAATACCTTCAAATTAAAGCTCAGTCTGACGTCAGATGTAATTCAGTTCAGATGCTATTCAGGTAGGGGTTTAAACATTTTCCTTCCAAAGTTGCATTAATTCTGTCTTTGTTAAAAAGTGACCTTCAATACATTTTAATGGAATTTTGTTAACAAATACAAGTCAAAATACTCACGAACATTATGAAATAGGCTTTATTTATGGATTGTATTGTATTATAGCTATTGGTACTCGTGCTACTGTACTCTACTACCCAGTTCTTCTTCTATTTATTCCAAACAAACTGTTGTTGCCGCTGCTGGAAACATAAAACACATCACCTACCTGTCACAAGCGTTTAGTATGCAAATGTAAAAGCTTTCATCAACTGGGTATAAGTTGAATCACTTTTATGTTAAATTAGTGAGAGTAGCAACATGATAATTTATTTACATGAAGATATCATGGATTATTGCTTCCTTAAAACAATGCATTTGTGAGTTCACCAGGTCTACAAAATAAATCTAGAACATATTATATCCGATTTTGTGATTAGCTTGCAGGGATGAAATTTGTACGGTCTGGATGCTGTTTGGGTTAGCACTGCATTAATATGGATCAAGCAGCCAGGATGTGCTGGCTAGCAGCTGTTTGGGGCCCCAAGTGCAATCCCAAGAAGCACCTCAGTCCCCAACAAGTGCTAGCTGCAATGAGGTGCATCATAGTGACTTTTAATTTCCCTCCTCACTACATCATATTTGCAGCAGGCCAGAGAGGAGAGGGAATGGATCCCCAGATTATTTCCATCTATAATTTCTTATCTACTGGTGTGCGTTCCTCCTCCCTCTCCTCTATTGCCCCCCTGCAGGCACTGCCTTTTACTCCCTGGGTGTGCCACCAATCTAGAAATTGAATTTGGGGGGAGGAAATTAGAAACGAGGGCATTTTCATTTCAATTTATCTTTGGAATGAGACTCAAGACTTTTTGAAGCGCGCTCCTACACAGCTACATTGTGGAACTCCCACACACTCCACCCCTTTTCTCTTGACACCTTTCACCTTGCCACCATGTCACCTACACCCCTCTTCCACCCTTCAAACCATGACCAGCCCCTCTCCCTCCTCCTCTCCCACCCCTTTAAGGAGTTCTACATCTTAAAGACAGTCAATTTCCAAGCCAAAGTGTGCCACCTGCTTTTGGCAGCTGGAAGCCCTGGCAAATGTAGATAAATGAACAGAGCCACCTGAGGGATTTTATGAATCTGCTGCTGCTTGGCAGATTTATTTGCTCCCCGTCACAGAGAGCTGCACTGGTAAGCACAGATTACGGTCTACAGCACACTGCCCCTGCCCATTCTCCTCACCTACCCTCCCTGTGTCCACCCATACAAGCACCGAGAGGTTGTTGACCTGTAATTCATCCAAATTTTAAAACGTAAACCTCATCACTGTGTTTCTCTGTGTTTTTCTCCGCCCCATTGTTATAGCTCTGGCACAGACCATGTAAGTGCCTAAGGGAAGCTATGAATTTGTTTGTTTAGTCCCTGATCTAATCTTACATCATTATGCAGAAGGGTATTTGAGTAAATCTTATAGAAGTGTAATTAGATTCTTATCAAATGCGGTGCTGTTGTGTATACATCGGCTCTACAGTATATCGCTTCAATCAAGCTGATATTGGCAGTTCCGTTATGTTTGCTTTGCTCTCAGTTCCATATCAACTTACTTAGAAAACAGAATAAAGATCTTTTTCTTTTTTCTGTAATCCAATTATCCAATATTTGAATGAACAACTTTGTGTTTTCAGATGCCCAAGCGATTATAAACTACCTAACTACGAATTATAAAACACAACATGATTTATTTCATGATTTTTATTGGCTTGCATTGTTATGAAATTTATTGATTTATTGACCAGACCAAAGCACTGTTTCTGGTCACTGTGACGTCACTTACCCCATTTTCCATAAATGACCACGATGGAAATAAGCTTACCAGCTTTATTGTGTTATCCTTGACAATTCCTGAAAACTGAACATGGTTTTCCCATGCTCTGGTTTCTTTTAATTGTCTAATAAATCAAATTTAGTCAAATCAAAAGTTTAAGGACAATACATAAATTAAGGATTGGGTATATGTGGGCTGCAAGTGCCATGCAAGGTCTACACAGTCAGTTAGTGGTGTGAACGTGACACTCAAAGAAGCGTCCCAGTTCAGGTTCGACACTATTAAGAGATTTATGAACAGTTCAGATAGATATTAAAAGGGAAGGTGAGAACGATCAGTAAATTATTGCGGTTAAAAATTTATTCCATAAGCAGTTAAATATACAGACCATGGAAAGTGTGGTCTGTCAAAGAGTTATTCTGATCACTGTGGAGTTGCAGACAGACGGCTGGCCATTTTAACCAGGTAACCCAATAGTAGTCTCTACCAATGTAAACATTTGAACGCTCTGCTGCACCCACTGCTTGACCACAACGCCCAGAGCTTTAAACGCTCAGGGGGTGACACTGAAGAAAACGAATAGGAGTCCTGATGGCGCTCTAAATTTATGAAGTGTCCACTTTGGTGCCAGAGTACGCTCCGGTGCTCAGTATGCCAAATCATTTTCACCAAGGTCAAGATGAAGACAAAACAATTGAGTTTCCTTGAGAGCAATGTTGCAGCAATGTTTCGACCAGCTCCGGGGCCAGAAACCCGCTGAGTTGTTTACACATGCAAAACTCTTAACCTAAGAAACAGCTTGCTCACCTCTCTGGTTCTAAAACAAGACTTAAGAAAAACTATTCCAATGAATAAACATCATGTTGTTGTGAACGTTTATGACTATTATCATGCAAGATATGAATGACCTTTGCAGCAGTTTTCACAACCAACTGTGGAAGTTTTCAGAGAGCTTTGTGTCGAAATTTTAAAACATTGCAAGAGTATGTGTCCATACCATTTTTCCTTGACAATAAAAATGTTTGACAAAAATGAGTTTACATTCTGCACACTATAGTAGAATGCCCATTAATTTAAATTATTCAGTATGTGTTTTATTGTAGTCCTAACAAGGAAGGTAATAAATGTCAGAATCTCTCTGTGCCGCGGGTCTGTTGGCAAACATGTTTATTCATTCAGATCATTGCGAGATTCTATTTAGGCTTCACTACTCAACTCGAACACTTTCCAGTTCGCCTGTCTAATTATGGTGCCAATCATATCTGTTGCTGATGTGGTGGTAAAAAAACAAAACAAGCAGATGTTTTTGTGCCATGTGGCTGAGTGTCTTTTTATTGACGCCAGGCTTGGAGCGTAGACTTAAATGCCAGCACTTTAGAAATGCTTTGTCCTTTTCCATTTAGGCTTTAAGAAACTGTAATTTTGTCCATTGATCACATCATTCACCAGTCAAGCCTAGGCAGATTTATTTATACCTTACAGAAAAATCACATGCATTTCCCATGTGATAACATTTTCCACATGTGCACATGTCCACGTGTGTACACAAGTTTTATCACGTTATAACACGTGAAGCACATATTTAACCCATGAAAATGTTCCAAAACCACACATTTCCATCTTCCACAGTGTCCATGTGATGGGATGTGTCTTCACATGGGATTTTTCTGGAGGGCCGAGCTTTTAACAGGTTTATAGTGCTTTACAGAGAACAAAGGAACAAAACACAAATGAAAAATGAGTAACAACAAGCATGTCACAAATGTGTGTATATGTGTGTGTGTGTGCATGCGTGCGTGCGTGCGTGCGTGCGTGTGTGCGTGCATGTGTGTGTGAGAGAGAGAGAGTAGATATGAGAGCACCAGGTAACACCCAGGGGCAGAATGCAGGACCACAAATATAATATTTGGAAACTGAATTCTTAGTAATTCTTTTAAACTGACAAAACATCACATTTTTGAATAAAATATTTATTTTGAAGAAGAATTGAATGGTCCATATGGGAGTAAAAAGAATCAGTATTTTTGGTATATGAGAAATTTGCAAGTTGCAAAAGCTTAATCTTCCATCAAGTCTGAATTTGTGGGTACATAATAAAAATGACATAAGGAAAAAAATCACAGACGTGAACTTTTAGAATGAAGCTCTATCCTTAAAGAAAAAAGGCACAATTGACTGTAATTGTGGCTGAATGATGAAAAAGGTCAACGAGACACTACTTTCACAAGATGCAGTGTTATTTTAAGATTTCTACTTTGAAGCTACTTTCATACTAAGAATATTATTACTTGATCGTCTATCGTCCGTCATACAGCAAAGAAAATGTTTCAAATAGTTTTAGCATATCTACATGACGTGATACATTGAGAACTTGAATTTCAAATTTTAGTTTGCACACCATTTTTACCAGATTTCCCAGTGATCGGGCATAACATTCAAGGTACCACCGGAACCTTTGGAATCTCTTCTTTCATGGTACCTTGTTTGACGCTGTATCATAGCACAGTGGCACAAGATTTTTTGAAAAGAGCAAAAACTCTGAAATAACCAATCCTGATACTAATGTGTGCTATGTGGAGATGTCATTGAGACATAATGATATGAACCAACATCCACACATGCGGGCAGCTGTCTTTCACCTCTTCTCTAAAGCTGTTGATAAATTCTGGTGCTGAACGAAGCTCCTCCCGGTCCATTCAGTACCTTTTCATTTTGTTTAAAACTAGTTTGGCACCTCCCTCGCTGTTCAAAAGCGGCCCTCACCCCCTCCCATTCCTGAAAAATACTTCTCGTAATGGTGGAATCGATGAAACTTAGTAAACTAGTAAACTCGCTACCTACCTCTTCACTTCTGATTGTGGGACATGTAACCCGCAGCGGGTTAAAGGTCTGGCAAAGCGAGAGCGGTAACTGGAGACACGCCTCCTGTAGGTACGGTTAGCTTAGCTATTAGCCTTTATGCACAGTGCTTTGCAAAGTTTGTCCGTGATAGGCCTCCATAGTGCAGTGGCCTTGCTGTGTGTTATTTACAAAGGTGTTGCGGTTTCTCTAGTGGTCAGAAAATGTTGCTTATTACAGCTTTAAGTTACAGGTTAAGGTTAGGCAAACAAAAAAACTTAGGTTAAGGTATAAGGTTAAAGTTAGACTTAGATGACTACCTTACTTCCCACTACGCTATTTCAATGTCAAACTACTGCCTGTGTCTCCTCCACATAATCCTTTCGCTGTGGGGAAACATAATTCTCTCACTTCTTGTGCACAGAGGACATTATTAGCATTTTAAGACATTCTCATTTCATGAAATTTTGTGAGAACAGGCTGCCCTAGCATTAAATTTATGGACCTCCTGGCAGTCCAGTAGAGTGGAGAGGTATCCTTGGGGACCTTTATCAAAAAGCTCATGGGCAATTGCACGCCATTTTTATGTAGTGTTTCCCCAGCTCTCCCCAGTGTTTTTCCCAAATTCTTCCCCCAGTTGGATCAATGGGATAACCATAATCCCCAGTGTCAGTGTAATAAAACAGCAAAGTATAAATGCATCAGTGCAACACAGCAACAGCCATATACAGTATAGCACTTAAGTAACTCATTAGTAGCAGCTAACTCTATAGGGGTTCTGTGGGCCGAGCACAATTGACATCCCTCCCCAGCTTCTCCTCTGTAGCTTAATTCCATAGAAAAAAAAGGAAGTTGACTCCACTCGATATTGGCTAGTCATGCCCCTGGGATGGCATCTAATACTCTCATTAATTAATTGTATGTGGGCAGCAGTTAAACCGATATTTCTGAAGGCCTTCCAGACAGTCTGTGTGATAGTAAAGGAAGTTAAGCTTGGAATATGACCTACATGTGACACTCAACGTCCTCTTTCACATGGAGCCACAAGAGTCTGCTCTCAGGTTCATGCACAGAATGAGACTGTGTAGACTCATGATGTTGGGAAACATCTTTTGTAATATTGCTTGCCCACATTCTGTTAATATTTCACTATAGGACCCGACATTCCACATTCGAGCGTGCAAAAATGTGAGAAATGAAAAGTAAACTATGATCCATGCTACTGAACAAAGGTACAGGTACGGTACCTCGTTTCAATCATGAATGATTTACCTCATATTCCTTATCACTGTTGATAGAAGGATAACAGTCTTCTCCCCAATGACTTTTTGCACATTTTCTTTTGCCACAAAAAAAAAACATTTCACAATGCATTTCAGATTGACTGAGATCTGTCCAATGTATTCGCTCCAATGCAAAAGAAAATGAAAATTCTTCTTTTTCTACAGCGAAGTAACAAGTGTGTATCGTGGCAGCAAATCTAATGTATACGAAATTAATGTTTTGTTTTACTGAAGGTCCAATAAAAGTAGAAAATGTGGTGTACACATGGGATGTTTATCCTTTTTTAATTAGACTAGGTGCACCTACTCATAATATTAGAATAAAGTATTAATAGAAGAATAAAGTATTAATAGAATATGTATGTTTTGCACAGTTCACATAAATATCTCACAGAAATAGCAGAACAAGTTAGCTGTATCTGAATAAGGTAATAAATACCACATAGTCCTTTCTGATGTAAAAGCACTGGAACACAAAGGCCTTCAGTGCAGCTATGACAAAAAATTAGCAGGGCATTTTATTATTCAGGTTAAGGCAATTACAATAATTTATTATGCATATATTTAGTAAACAATTTGAACATTAACAAATTAAAAAATATCAGTGATGATTGAGAGTCGGCCTCCCAGAGATTTTGAAATCATTACGCAGGCTAGAGATGCCCGTCTGCTGCACCGCATCTAATCAACCACACTAGAGAACAGGACATTAACAGTCAGTACACTGTTGTTACACAACGTGAACCTACTCACTCAGCAGCCGACCTGATGATGGTGTAGCTCAGCTCAGAATGACGCAGAAATTACTAAAACGTTTTGTTGCTCTAGCTGTTACCATGGCAACGCATGTGCAAACTTAGCATTTCTAGCCATTTACCAATACACAGGATGTGATGCAACAACCTCTTTTGCCATAATCCAGGGCAAGCATCGGTACAGAAATCCGGACGTGAAAAGAATGACGCACTAACAAATCACAAACGCTTACCGTAGAGATCAGGTTAAGCTTCCATAAATCTAACAGACCATCAGACAGGCAGCACCATTCACCACCTAATCTAAATATTACAAGGTTGAATGTGTGAGTGCGGGTGTGTCGGCGGGGTTATCAAGTGGACATCTGCCATCAAAGACGTTTTATTGAATTAGGCTGTCAACACCTCCAGCAGGCTTAACACCTAATCCATCACACCTGCTCGCAATTCTACTATGAATGAACAGAACTATAGTCACCTCCATTTCCCTGTACCTATAGTTTGGCTTACACCTAGTTCACAACATTACCCAGCAGTTTCTTAACACCCTTTGGCCTCAACAACAACACGCCAATTGGACAGTGGCTTGAAACAGCCCGATTAGCAATTAAGAAACTGAATTGTACCAACAATCATAGGTGTAAGCTTGATTATGTAACAAACAAAGGCGAGCAAATCAATATATTGGTTATATATTCCTCTTGGCTTATAGATTGGTTTGATGCAAACAAACCAATATAAGCAAACACAACATTAACAATATACCAGCAAATGTGCTTCTAAGGACCAGATTCTAACTCACCAATATACCAATACTGACAAGTCAAACTTCCCAACCCTCTAAAGGTGAGGAAGGATACACGGGCACATTTTTAGGGCAAACTAGGGGAAATATTTTCTCACTGAGAACAATGTACCAGTTTGAAATCTAGCCAAGCTTTATCAGACAACAAGCTTTGCTGGCAAGGTTTCAACATCAACCTATCAGAGATAAGAAAATTAGTCAGTGACCTGTCCTCAACCCAAAATATTTTGAATGGATTGGTCCAACTGCCACCACATAGCAAATACAGCTAGTATATAACGACTGGTTCGTTTCATACAACATTTAATCTAGCAAGCTAAATAGCTGTTGGATTCCAGAGACATACAACACACCAAGCCTATAATACATGTTATTAAATTAAAGCAGATAACCTTGATAAAATGATTAAATTATTACATTTTCAGTAGAAAATGGTATAGGCCATGACGACAGTGATGGCAGCTGTATGTTATTTCATCCATTTTCAGCCCTCCAACTGTCACATTTGTCAGTTATTATTGCAGATTTACCCATTGCCCAGTCGCTCATACTCATTGCCAGCTATGGTAATTTTGCTCCAAATTTGCCCCAAAAATGTGCCTGTGTATCATGAACTTACCACTCAAGGGCATTTATTTAAGCTACTTTGTGCCTTGGTCAGTGTGACCAACTGACCAGTGTGACCAGTCAGTTCCTCCTCAGCCACAGCCACTCACTGGCTCCCACAGCTGTCTCGGACGTCGATAGCCTTTACTGCCTGCGCATACTTAATTCACCTATGTGTTAAAGCTGACTTTGACCCTCTGCATCCACACTCCACCAGGCACACTTTTGCTTTCCACCCTTGCTACTCCACCTCCGCTGCCAACTCACTAAGCATTTTGCATATGCCTCATCTCATGTGTCCTCCCATGGAACTCCGAGCTCCACAAAAATGCACAATTCACAACACCGAGTCTGGCCTTATGGATGGATATGCTATTTCCTGCAGGATTATCGACTATTTCCCCAAATCTACCTTCAATTGCCAATCTCTACCCGCCCTTAGATGCCCTATTATAATGCCCTCCCAAAAATACTTCACTCCTAATCTTTTCTCCCTCACAGACAAAACCATTTATAATGTCGTCCGTCCTATCAGCTGATGAATTCATTTCTAACTGTTCAAACCGCTCTCAAGTGCTGCTGTGAAACACTTCAGCACTTGGTTGTCGCTAGGTGTATTGTCCTTTGGAAAAACTCATTTTATATCCTGACAGAATGTCTAAGAGTAGCTATGCCTGAACAGAAGGGACAGGCAGGGTCCTCACCTACCGACTGACTGCGATTTTGGGGAAATGGTAGCGCATCATGAAACGAACCTATAATAAATCTTCAGCTCCATACCCCACAGCTCCCTCCTGCCGAGTTTCTTCCTCTCTACGCTTTCCCAATTCATCCACTGACCCTGCTTTTGCCTGAGAGACAGCCTGAGCACACCTTGCTGCTTCCTCCTGCTGATGTATTTGCTCCACATCTTACTTTCCCCCAATGGAGTTTCCCTACTCCCTAAAGGTTGCCCAGTGCCCAGGCCTAAACCTCCCCTCTCTTACACCTGCCCTAGAATATCCCTATTCCTGAGCACTGCCTACTGAACTGCTTCTCTTGGGTCTCATTTTTACAGTGGGCACCACACTCCTAAATGTTAGGTCTTTACACCCTGTCAGCATCATCTCCAATCCTGCCTTCGCACATTTTAACTCCTCTGTTAGGCTTGTTACATTTCCAAGATCCCTTTCCATACAAAGCCACACTCCTCAGACACTGCGAGGTGCCATGAGCTAACCAGCCTCTCTAACTTCTCTATCTTTGATAGAAGTTTTTCATATACTGTCAAAGGCTTTTCTAGCACAGTTGGAGTATTATTTCCTTCTTATCTGTTTCTCTCTGGCTAGCCAGCCCATTTCATTATCATTACAATTATAGCCGTGCTCAAGCCATTCTTGCTACATAGTTGTAGTGCATCTAAGTCTAATATTAGCAATCTGTTACGCGTTAGCAGGCACAAATTCATGTAGAATTTTAAATTAAACCTCATCACAGCTATAAGATAATTAGACAATATTCATAATGTGTGTTTCACATACAGCAGGCTATAGCAAAATGCCTAGAAAAGCAACAGCTACACAGAACAAAGAAAGCCTATTCATCCACCTGGATAAAGACAACTACAGGTGAGGGTGAAAGTCAAAGGGACATGTTTGTCAGAGTAAGCCATAGGAAATGAATTTCCATGTAAGGCTCTGGCTCACTTCATATGGTGTGGTATTCAATTTCCGTGGTAAATATAGCAACGAGTGAACTATGCTTGAATTACTTGATTTTGCAGCTTCACTGTTGATCCCTAATAATGATGACACACACTAACTGTTAAAAGCATTGTTCTATGAGGCTTACTAAGAGAATTTTAATTCTAATTCATTCACAGAAAGTGAGGCGGTGAAGACTGAGAAAGATGGCAAGACGGAGACCAGAAACGGAGCATGTTGCTGGTGTTTTTGCTGACTGCCGGTCTTTAACACTGCGAAACACTATGTTGCATATCATGTTTAAAAAGTTGTGTTTTTCAAGTAATATGGACAAGCAAGGGCAACTTGCCCATGGTAAGTGGGACATGAATAAGCCGCCTTTGCATGTTTCACCAGTACGGTAACAGGACAGGGATAAACACCACTGGTAATCTGTGAAAATACCATCAGCAGCATAGCAAAAGAAAAAGTGAAAATTTCATGTCAAATCCAGAGTGTATTGTGCGGTGTTTCAACGCCTGTTAGTGTGCTACAGATGCATTTTAATTTGAGCTATTGCCCCTGATGTAGTTTCGGTGTGGACCTGGTTGCCTAGCTTGGATGGCAGTGTGAAGCCCACATCATTATTTCTCCTATTGCAAGAAGTGGGTTTAAGTCATGGCCATTATTGCATTTTCAGTTTTCTTCATACCAATTACAATACACAATTATTCATATGGTTTAGTGAAATCTGAGGAACTACATAGCCTTGAGAGAGAGAAAAGTTATCTAAAGGCAAAACACGACCCTGAAAATTCAGAGGCATGAAAACTAGCTTGGTAATTAGATGCTAAATTAGTCCACCTGGACCAATTAAGCAAGACAAGACATGGGGGCTCTGTAATGCTATGTCAACAGAAATGAAACCAGTACAAGGAGACAGACGGGTTGAAGAGGAACAAGTCTGAATGAGAGACAGAACGGGGAGGGGGCCATGAGAGCATGTACCCTGATTAAAGAGGAGAAGAGGATCAAAGAGATTTTATTTGGCGTGTGTGTGAAGATTAAACAAACCTTTAGAAGGAAAAAAGCGTCACATCATTTCCTGTACTTAAGTTTGAATTAAAATTTAATGGACAAACATTGCTTGATCTCTTTAACAAATGATGAGGCTTTGATTTGGATGCTGAAAATGTAAGTCGACTCCCTCAGCCCCGCACTGGCTTGGTTCTTTGCTCCTTTTTCTCTTCTCCCTCTCAACACTGGGCTTTCATTTTTTGTCTTTTTTTAATTAGGATAATAAGCTGATGCATCACAAATGTTATATCAGGCTAGATTAGAGGTTAACTCTCAGATTCCCCCTTACACTGTTATCATCAAGCTATGATGTTCAGTGCATTATTTTGTGATGAAATGTTGTAAGATACCTCTTTATTGTACCCACTTTCTCTCATCCTGCCTTGTCCACTTCTACTTTTCTTACATTATTTATTCCTGAACTGACACCAAAACCTGACATTCACCACTGATGATTTAGACACTTCCTATTAAACTGCATTGTAGCTGTATTGGAAATACCTTGACGTGACATCACGTAGTCTACATTTGGGTAATTATCCTGGGCAATAACAAAAACACACCACCAAACAACAAAATGGATGGAGAAATGCAAGGTACATTGCCATTTGCTATATTTTACCACTCCTAAAATGTTTTAGGGTAGATTTGTCTTCATCTGGCACTTCACCAAGTCCAGCGGCATTAGTGAGAGCCGCCTACCAGAATCCTAGCTTTTTCATCCATTAAGGATACCGAGTGTAACTCCTGCTCATGGTCCCCTGTCAACTTGACCTGCTCCACCCCTCCTCCCTTTTGTTTGATTTCCCCTGGGAAGAGGTGGGTGTCATATTTTTTTCCTACATCACGTTACACTCTCTATTTGCTTCCTTTGCCCACCCTGTTTTCATCACTGCGCTTCTTAACGTACAGTACAGTTTATTAGCAACAATGTTAATATGGAAAACTTTTGTGTTGATTACTATGCCAATGCCCACTTCCACCCCCCTCCACTCCTTTATCACAGTGTGTAACTATCAATAGCAGCTAGAAGTTGTGTAGTTGAGCACCTACTAACTGGATGCTCTTGTCTTTTATTTATGTTCAGTTCTCAGAAAAAAATGGCCCATGAGAAACTTGGGTGTACCTTAATTATCCACCACAATCACCACAGCACAACCCAGAGATCACACCGGTCACATGAGTTTGCACTAAAATAGCATTACTCTGTGGAGCAACAGGACAGCGCCCCAGGACGGGAAGTAGTGCAGCTGTAGCAAAACTAGGGCGGGGGGAAAAAAAACATCAAGAAACTTTTTAATAACATTTTGTCATTGCAGAAGCAATGCATTTTACACAGTGTATATTATGTCATCATATCTAATTAATAGAGTAAGAAAAAATAGTTATATGTTCCTACATAATTATGTTCCTGTGTCTTGAATGAAAGCACGGGGGTCGACGCCCCACAGCAGATCTCCCTGGCCTCCTGTATTGGCCAGCTGCCACTGCTAGATCTATATACCAAGTGATATGCGGCATACCAAAAGTACTGAAGTCACTGCCCCAAATTTGCTCAGTGCACTGCCATACTGATCTGACCATGCATGGCTGCATTTTATGTTCCTCTCTTATTCATAATCCAGTTCTGATATTGTTTACATTTACTCTGGAATATGTTAAATGTTGCTAGTTAATGTGTCTGAAGTTGATCACATGATAGAGTTGCATAGCAGCTGCAGTAGGCCATAAAACCTTGGCTGGGACTCACAAGCTGTTTTCATTGTGCTGGTGCACCTGCAAGGGGAAGATAAGGGCATAGATGATAAGAACCTGTCTGCATCCTGACATTTCTCTGGACACTCTGCAATGAGCTGTTGGCCACAGCCCCCTGGATAGAAGAGGAACTGCAATTGGAAGGGGAAAACATGTCTTTGTCACCTGTTTCTTCACAAAAAGGAAAACAAACTGTACACAAAATGTTAAATCCTAATGTTTGCTGAGCCACAGGGCTGATTTACCCCCAACAGAAAGAGGTCTTTATAAATAATACACACCAGGCAAATGATACAGTTTATCAGTTGATGTGAGCAGCACTGGGGTGCCTGCTTTATTTATGCATAATACACAATAATTCTTATAAAGGCATTAAATAAAAGTTTAATAATGCAATATTTTTTAATGGCACATTCACACTTATTCAAATCCACAGGTTAAACAAGACGACCCACATTGAACGTAATTGCTGAATTAATGTGCTAACTGCCAGTTTAACAGATATTGCCATCAGATTTAATCTAAAAACATATTTCAGTAATGTCTGAAACCCTTAGGATGAATGATGCAATTTTGCAGTGGCTAGATTTAAACAGTAATAGTTGAGTTTGGGCGCTAGAATCAACAGTGCACCAGATCCTGAAGCCAAAGCCCATCAAGTGGAGACATTATGTTAAGTCGTGTATGATAGTGAAGCATATGAAAATGATCTCATATTAGGTAATATTTCCAACCCAGTTTCTCACCTGTTTTTGCCTGACCATTTGCTCCAAAAGGGATCATCACACAAACACACCGAATGTATGTAGAATATAACAGACAGATTCAGGATCAAGGTAATCTGCTTGGTTTAGCTTGCAGAATTGGTCCAAAATGTAGCTGAGCTTTGCCGAAGGAGACCTTGTGGAACAATTAGCAGCAAGTGCGCTGATTTGGGTTTGGAAAAATAAATGAATGCAGGCTGCTTTCTCAGTGCTCATCGCCCTGTGTTGAAATGAAGTAAAAGGCGACAGTGGCAAACTTGTAGCTGACACACACTGTCTCAAAATACAGTGTAGCTCAAGCTCTGCAAGATAAATACTGTGGCTTTTTATTTCTGCAGTCGATTTTGTGATACAATTTTGTTACATTAATCAATGCCTGTCACACCAGCAAAGTATGCCAGCTGTGTTGAAATATGTAAGCTGTAACCGTTTGCATTATTTACAGGTTCATAAGTCTTGACATTTACAAGGTGAGAATAGCCAAAAAGTATTTTAAGTGCCATTGTGCGATGTTTGTGCTGTTTTATGATCTGAAGTTTGTCCAAACACTGATCGATGGAAGGTAGTTGCCAAATGCTCCCTCTTTATTTTTGTCTGTCCCAAATGCCACCTTACATTAGTGAAGAAACTGATGAATGTAGTGCAACAACAAAAAGAAGCTAAAAGAAAGTGGTGAACTTTTTGAAATGTCTTTGTGGTATATTTGATGTTGCCTTCAGTGTGTTTCTCTTATCAGTTAGTGACCTACCACATTAGTTAATTCCACCGGGAAAAATCTATATCAGGTAATGTTCACTTCTTTTGTCTCCGGTCTAGCTGGCTATAAATGTGTCTTTTCTAGTGTTGGAAGAGTTGCCTGACACTGTTTGCATTGGTTGGCATTTGGCACAGTGCAGCAATGAACTGCTGTAATACTTCGTTATGATTGATCAGCAGACACTGATAGAAAGCAGCTGTCCTTTTGTGTTTCTGCAACTACCTTGGGGGCGGTAGGCATGTGTAGGAAATAAAAGACATTTATTACATCATCTTAAAGCACCATTTCGCAGGGGCATACCTAGTCAAACCGCCAGCCATATAATTGCTGTGGTTCTATGGAGTGTTTTTTTTCTTGGCTTTGTGAGAGATGTGGGCTGCATGCTTGCAAGTTTAATGATCCCAAATCTCTGAAACACTGTTTTGTTCTCTGTCGATGACAAAAAGAACCTTACTGGCAAGCACTTAAATCTGAATATGATTTACATGGTTTTTTTAATCTGGAAGAATTTATCCTCTACTCAAGAATAAATCCAAATGATATCTATCTATCTATCTATCTATCTATCTATCTATCTATCTATCTATCAGTCTATCAGTCTATCTATCTATCTATCTCCCTCACCTGGTGTAATCTACACCACATGTCTTGCAAGTAGCATGTATGAATTC
>OMOV01115517.1:2337-16938 GCA_900312565.1 Beryx splendens
TAAAGTGACAGTTGTAAGCATTTTTCCTCCCTCCATGGAGGGCTGAGAGTCTGCAGGTTTTCAGTCCAGCCAAACGCTGCAGCAGCTAACTACACACCTTCAGCCAGAGAGGAGGAGCTAATCAGTGAAGTCACCTGGCTGGGTTTTGGTCAGAATCGATCAGTGTGATGGAAAAAGATGGGAAAATAGGGTCCAGGTCAAAAACTGCTTTAAGTCCATGGTTGAAAAAAATTATAATAGATTTACAATTTGGATTCCATAGATTTTAGAGATCCTGACTGCTACAGTTGAAGTGATGATTTTTTGAAAATGGAAATATATCTCCATTCAGTTAATTGTGAATTATTTTTCCTTTGGTTTTCAAATTATACTTCAGCCGTAGCTCAGGGTACAACTTAATAACACATAGATGTTTGAGCCAACAATCATACTGCAGTAAATAACAGCTGCCAGTTACCACCTAATATTTTGTCTATTACATTATTCTAAAAGAGAACCTGTTGACCAAGTTTATTAGTATACTCCAGCATCCACAAGGCTTTAGTGGCACGGAAAAGGTTATGAATCGGTTTGTTGAATCAAATTATTTGATCATCAGATAAATTCTAATATTGATACAGAATCAATAAATACATTTGTATTGAAATACCCTTCACAGAATGTTGTTCATTATAAGGTCAAGTCTAATTTAACATTCATACTTCATACCCATTGTTTTCTTTTAAGGGTTTATCAGTTCCTGAGTTCTTGACCCAAATTGTTTCAGCTTTTGCTTTGATGTGTAATATACAGCTCATATCATAAACTCTTAGCAATAGTCAGTTTAAGAATTTGTGTTACTCTGATGGTCTAGGTCAGTGGACCTGGGTTAGGGGTTTGGGCCTTTATGAACATAAACCTCCTAACATCAAAAACCAAGAAAAGAAAAACTGATGTTGAGATTTTCAGGTGATCTGAACATGCACCCTTATTCCCAAAACATCCACCTGGGTTTTTCCTTTCCAATTTCCAGTTGTTTATGAAGCAGGTCACGGTTTTGTTGAGTTATATTCCCATATATTAACATTACTCTCAGCAGATTGTTTGCCTTATTATCACAACAAAGTCAAAGCAAAGGCAAGCAGCTAGAAATGTTTGTTTTTTTAAGTTTCTCTTCAAGCTAATGTATTATGACAACGATAGCCCCCTCAGGTATAACGCAAAATTATTATGTATAAGTGCATTTGTATGTTTTTTGGTTTTTTAATCCGGGGAGTATAAACCAAATGATTTGTTTGATCATTTTAGGAAGCACTAGGTGACGTGGTATACTGTGGTCTCCCTGAAGTCGGCCAAAAACTTGAACAGTTGGGTAAGAGTCACTCAGACAGATATTTTTTGTCAAGTATTTGAGTCGAGTGGTGAGATAAAACGTACCGTTTGTGATTTTCCCTGTGTGTTTGTGTTGCAGAGGAGTTTGGTGCTTTGGAAAGTGTAAAGGCTGCCAGTGAGCTTTACTCTCCTCTGACAGGGGAGGTGACTGAGATCAACACGGAGCTGGCAGACAATCCTGGACTGGTGAATAAAGCCTGCTATGAGGAGGGTAAGCACCGCACAGCCGCTGCTAGTGTTCAGCAGTACACTCGTCAGTCGTTACCAGGAATCGGTCCCAGCTCATTTGGTGCCGTGCTTTCAACATATGGAATGAGCTGTAAGGATATATGATCAGACAAAGTGACAGGACAGACATGCATTTTTGGCTTTTGTAATGTCAACTCTCATCTTTCAGGATGGCTAATCAAGATGACGATTGAAAACCCTGGAGAACTCGATGGCCTCATGGATCAAGCTGGATATGATAAATTTATTAAATCCCTGGAGTGATAAACAAACTTACTATGCTGTTTTATAATGTAATTGCAATCAAAGATTAGTGGGCAGGGTTACTAATATCTGGTTTGACCATCCGTGATATTTATTTTGATACTGGAATTGTGCTATCAAAATAACCAAAATTTTAATGCCTCATTAACAACTTTCCTTTAGATGGTTAGGGTTTATAAAGCCGCGAGACAACCTGAAGGGCTGTTAGTCTCCAGACCTGTCAGCATCACTGGGTCTTCTTTCAGCTGCTTGGCTCCATTTTAAAAAGTACAGAGACGTGGCAGAGGGCTGGGAAGTGATTGTAAATGTGTGTAATTTTCAATAAATTGCATCATATGGTTTGAGGTTATGTTCTTTTTTTTAATTCTGCATCTTTTGTGATGATTTCAACAATTGAAACTTAACTTGCTGATCTCTTTTTAAACTCACTAACAACTTAGACTCAAAGCACATTCACATTCTGCATTTTGATAGTGAATAAAAGGTTTTGTGGGCTGATATAGGGACAGCACATAAAGCAATGTGTTAACATCATGATAAAAAAAACTGCTACTACTGTTTATTTTTCAGAATAACTTGATTCATTAGCTACAAACATGCAGGAATTTGTTGTGGTGGCATTGGTACAGAGACCGCAACTCACAGAGCAACATGCTGACACAGTAAACACAACAGGAACTCATAACTAGTGAAAAGGGGCCATGCAGAATATATAGACACAACAGTCTATTTTAAAATATACAAATATACATTCAACATTTCAGCTGCTATGTGCATATAGGCAAATACAGCATGGCTGAGGCTGAGGAGTGGCGTGGCGTGTGACACGTGTGGCGTGGCAATAGGAAGATGCATGGTGATAAACACTGACAGGAGCAGGTTTAGACACAGTTCCCCAAGGTTACGAGGATGAGCTGAGACGTTATGGGTTGATTGCCTTGATTGAGTAAAACGATGTACAAATTTGTGCCAGTAATGTCCTAAGATACAGTAATATCTCTAACATGTTACAAAATACTCGTGGACTCGTACGCTTTCTCTTTACAGCCCGCCCTATCACGGCTGAAAGGATAGGATGACACTGTGGGAGTACACGTGCTGACAGGCCGGGCAGGCTGCTTCCTGTTGCCCTGCTGTGGTTCAGCACACCTTCACCTTTGCCCTCAGGTGAAGATAGGCAGAGATTGCAGAAGCTAGTTGATCAATGATTAATGAAACGGCGGTTTCAGAATCGGCGGAGTGGACTGCACAGCACGCTGCACTTTCAGCCTGATTGTGTGAAACGAGAACTGTGATTGGAACTCCTGTGATAGTGTCTCAGGTGGTTAAGGTGATTACCGGCAGCATGTAACAATGAACTGTGTTAGATTTCTTTATAACAGATTGAGGAGTGGGATGTTCCAGTTTGAGCCTTGATTATGGTTAGATTTAAATTTCTATTCGATGAACACCAGACTCTGATGTTTTTGAGAAAAGAGGAGTAATTGTGAATGAATGACAAACCCTCAAGTTTTTACATATCATGATCTTCTGAAGACCTCCACCTTAAACATCAGTAATACCCAGAAATCTTATGCCAGAATCTATCGGCATCGTTATTATTTTTTTTAACTTTCATTCTACCTCCACGGTACAGTTCATGGTCATTGTAACTTGGTCCATACAGACACACACTCAGATCCTCTCTCCCCTCTGACTGCTTGACCTGATATCTTTGTGAATGTCTCTCCAGTCCCTGCACAGCCTCAGCAGAGAGGACTCTCTCTCTCCTCGGCGACTCACACACATCGCTTGTGGACTCTGGGGAAATCCTGCTTCACCATTTCCATCACAATATAAACTACTTGACTGCAAGACGCAATCAAATACACCCACCTTTCATACATTTTCCAGTGTATTGCACTGTATTCTCTGCATGTTGTTGAGTGATTCTTAAAGCACATAGAGTAAGTGGAGCGCACACACTCCCTCTGTATCTGATATCTGGTTATTCTCTGCTGACACCTCTCTGCAAAGGTTTAGGATCTATTTTTTACTTTAATCTTTATTTAAAAATAGGAAAACATATAGAGAGAATCACAAACACGGGAAAGAGACAAAATATTTACAGTCATCCATTACAACATTCACAAAACATCAACTTTCGCATTTAAAATAAGTCAGGTTACTTAACAGTTCCCTGTATTGTTCCATTGCAGCCAAAGCACCAGGCGTCAGGGCTTTTCTGCTACTAAAAGCAGTCTTTCCTCAGCCAGTGCTGACCAGAGGCACCTGAGGCATCATGGGAGTGGGTATGATAAACTCCAACTGTAAGGTCAATAAACAATGTAAGACATGATGGTAATTTTTGGAGAAGAACTTCATGACAAAACAGAAACCATGATAACTTCTTAGATAAAGAGGGGACCAGTCGACTTCTAGTTTACAGTGATGAGTTCCATTCTGATTATACATTTATGAAGTGCAGCATCTATATAGGAGCTTAACAGTGGAGGCTGCCACATGTCTGTTGATCACTTCACCAGTCTAAACAGAGAGATCTTCTTCTGTCCACAGAACATGGGGAAACAAGCCTGGTTTCTATATGAAGCTAAACCTCACTCTCAGGTTTTATGTTTGCCACTTGCCAGCAGCACAAGCAGCTACATCTAGATCCATTGAGATCTGCTGAAGGTGATAAGTGACTAGTTGTTTTTTTTTAAAAATCAGGTCCTTGATGAAGTGCACATGTCTGAAATGCCTGAGGTAATAACCTTTACCAGCCAACTGCTGTCATGTAAGGTCACATTTTTAGATGTGACAAACACACTTCAGTGGACAGAGCCCCTAATAATAATTCAAAACTCTCACTAAACATGAAAATAACAAGCATGATGAATTACTTTAACTTATTATATAACTCAAATTGGCATACCTAAACCTCACTAATACTTAACCTGCTGCCAGACAGTAATCTAACATGCTGGCTAACTTCAACACATCTCAGAACCCACAATAAATAATTATACTAGTTAACTCCTATATAACCTATTGATGATGGACTTCCAGTAGGCCTAATACCATACAGGACATCTAGTGGCCAGTGAAAAAACTGCACCAAAAAAACAAAAAACAAAAACACTTCAGAAAAACACTCTCCTCAAGCATGCCAATGTACAAGCACGAGGTCTACGTCATCAAACAAAACCTCATGAAATAAATAAAAAGCCAAATGGACTACCACCACAATAGATTATTATTTTATTATGTATACAATAAATCTCTCTTTACCATAACAAAAGTTGGATACATCAAAATATCACATCTTTATCATGAAAACCTTAAAGAGTAAACTAATTCCAGTTGGATCATTAAAAGCACAGAAGTCTGCTGTTCAAAACAATCACAGAACATTAAATATTCTCACCTAAAATGCATGATTCGTTATTAAGATACTTTGTTTATAATGAAGATTGACCCAAACTACTACTCAAGCCTTGTTTATTTCCACAGATCACCACACATTGAGATCTAGACTACTTAACAAAAACCTCAGGGAATGATCAGCTGTACCAAAGGCTTTAGAAAGGTCTATAAAAGGAGCAACATCCAAGTCTTCAGTCCCTGCTGCCTTTAAAGACACAACTGACACAACAAATCCGTTCACTTTCAATGACTTTGCCACAACTCACTGTGCTAATACCAAAGATGAACACGATGAAGTGAGAGAATAAACCGAGCTTACTTCCGTCTTTGCTTAAAAGACCACTACCGTTCTCTCTGTGCCTGTCTGTATCTTTATATTTGGTTTGGTTATCTTAGCGCAATATTTACTTTATTGGTATGTTTTGCAGTTGTTCTGAAGCCGCTCACTGGCTGACTGGTTAAACGAACGAAGTTCAAATTTATATATTCTTGGCGAGTAGCTATATCTTTTATGTTAATTGTGATCCATTGTTATATTAAATAGATAATAATAATTTATTTGTTGCATCTCGTTCTACATAATACACGTGTGCGACATTTCCGTTCTCGTAGATATTTTTGTGGATGCAGATTTATATAATCTTTGATAAGTCATCTGTTCGACCATTGGCTGGTTTATATATATCCCACAATGCACCGCCATTCCACTTCCTTTTTCCTTTCAGCCATTTTCCGCGCTAGACGGTATGTTAAATTAATCGCTATAAACTTCCAACAAAATCTGCTTCAATCCTTGTTATTTTTCAACTGTGTGTAAATTTCACTTACCAGTCGCAACAGTGCGCTTTGTCAACTTTGAAATGATGTGAATATTATCATAGATAACCTCATAGTATTGCTGGGCTTCAGCCTAAATTGCGGTGATGCCCGTTGTAGCAGCATTAGCATGCTGACTGTTGGCATTGCAGTTACAGGCCAACTTCGGTGTTTCCATACCACTACACATTTATAAGATGAGCATGAACACACATAACGATCAATAAAATGGTACATATGCTACTAAACAGTGGCTGGTTCGCAGCTGTCTCGTGCACCGTTCATTAAAATCGTCTCCGCACAGCCTGTTAGCTACCTAGCTAGCTAGTACCTGACCCCTGGTCTGCCGGCTCGTACCCATGCCTGTCGTCCTCGGTGTGTTTCAGGGAAGTAGGCAGCCATGGCCCCCAGCCGGAATGGAATGCTTCTGAACCCCCACTTCCACAAAGACTGGCAGAAAAGGGTGCGCACCTGGTTCAACCAGCCAGCCAGGAAGATCCGCAGGTGAGGACAGTCCGGGGCAGCTGCTATGATCCGGGGGGAGATGCTAGCTCACACTGTAGCTTCGAGTCCCTTCATGGATAGCTTAGTCGCGTCTGCTCACTTAAGTTAGCTGTTTTTATGCAAGTGCAGCGACAGAAGGGTGTCATAAATATGTTTGAGCCACAGGAAATTTAAGTCAAAGTAAAGTTGGTGGCCAAATATCTTGGCAGAGTTGACATGTATATCTAGGCAACACAAGCTCAGTAAGGTGGCTTGATTGTGTTTGAATTACCTGTACTGCAAAGTTCAAGGACAACAAACTAGGTGAAAAGATAAAGCTGTATTTGTGTGTGATGTAAATGTTATGTTAATTGTTATAAGGTGTAATACCAAACATGTTGCTGTTATTGGTTGTGGGGTCCCATCATAACCCTTTTGCCGTCAGACCTGTCTGAGTGCATCTGAACCTCCTGTATGAATTTGAAGCACATGAGCATATGTTTTAAAGCAGTAGGCATGCTAATCATGGGGAATTTAATATTTTTTGACTAACATATCTTAATGTCTTGGTTTGATATGCTAATCTGCATGTATATAACTTTGATTCATATATATAAACCATGGTACTTAACATCTTTCATTGTCCTTCAGTGTGTATCCTAAAGTAATTTGATAAGTTTCAGGTCTCTCTTGACTGTTGTGTGTTGAGATGCCTGTTTGCTTTCCAGAAGCAGCATGTAGTGTGGATGCTTGATTTGGTACTTGGGTTTGACGAAGATGATTCATTTCTCAGGCGAAAGGCCCGTCAGGCTAAGGCCCGTCGTATTGCTCCCCGTCCTGTAGCTGGACCCCTGAGGCCACAGGTCAGGTGTCCCACCATCAGGTACCACACCAAGGTTCGGGCGGGACGTGGCTTCACCCTGGAGGAGCTCAAGGTAACGAACGTTGCTAAATAGTCAGTAAAAATCTGGATTTGTTCTGTAAGCCGGACTTGCCCATCAGCAGCCTCACACTCCTATTTTATGCCTTTTGTGTGCATCTGAAGCAGTTGGGTGGTGGCCAGTGTTTAAAAACTTTGTATTTGGGTGAAGAGTTTGGGCTGTGAGGTTGTATGTTGGTGGACTTGATCTTTTATCTTATCTGCTTCAAAAGTACTTGTATGTATAGACATAGAGATGGGTAGTCAAATCTTTGATAAGCCAAAATGGACATTGAGATTGACTTGACATCTGACAGTTATGTTTTTTTAAGGAATGCATAACTCACAATAATTACCTGATTTATTAACTTTGGTTACATAATAAAAAGTCCTGACTAAAATAGACTAACGGTGGCTTCGTAAAGTATCCGTGGTTAATTTTGATCAGTGGTGTGGGTGAGCAGTCAGTTGGGTAGAAAATGGTTTGTATGACAGGGTCCTTGAGACCCTGACAGCTGGCATGAATCATGGAGAGCCCACCTCAAAAGTGCTGTAGCTGTTAACCACCTCCTCTTTTTGACGACTACTTGGCTTTAGATGAGTCATGCATCCCACCCAGCCAGAATCCACTCCACTGGTGGCAGAGGAACAAGAAGTGTTCTCCAGAGACTTGATATCTTTGCCGAATAGTACTTTCTTTCCTGCCACCTCCGTGCCTGCTGATTAAGTGAGGCAAGCAGACTGTATGTGCATCGCCCTAGAACATGTAGCTCCGCTTGTTATCTTAACAAGAGCCTAGCTCAAACGGTGAGGTAGAGTTTTGTTTCTTTAACGTTTGATTAGGCTTTTTAGTGTAGTTTGAGAGTATATAGGCCAAACTCGCCCACATTGCCACTCTGAGACACTGTTATGACTGAATAATAAGGGTTCACTTCAACCATTCAATTCAACTCTAAAATTAATGTCACTACTCTATTTGTGGGGGAACAGTTCCCCCCCTCCCGATTAACCATTTTGTCTATGAGCGTACAGCCTTGATAAAACACCGAGCATGCAGCCAATCCACTAAGCAGCACTTACTTCAGTCAAATGTCAACTTTTAAAATGGGTTCACCAGTTACTTCTGTCCATTAAAAGACACTGTGGGAGGCGTTGGAGAGCACTATGCCGCAGTTTTATGAGTTTAAATTTTATTGCACTAAGTGATACTTGGTGGATTGAATTTGTGCCGATGAGGAGTGGGCACTAAAGCGCTGGAAGCTCTTGTATGAGGTATGAATGTTGGGTCGGTGCGCGAAGGAAATATTGAACCGGCAGTTTGCTGTGTAGTTCTCTCCCATACAAAAAGAGAATGGCACACGTCTGGGCTAGCGGGTCACCAGTGTAGACTACTGGCAGACATGTTCAAAAATATAACAACCATCTTTTCGTTTTGTGTTGCAGCAGTCAGATGATGACAAATTCTCCGGAATCTCTGTACTTCCTTGATGATTCCCTTTTGAACCCCTTTTCTGATGACTGTCTGTTCTAAATCAAATTGATAAACCAAGATTGTAGTCGCAACAGAGACTGCAGTGCTTAGTCGTGTGGAGTGGTGGACGTTGCCCGGGTCGTCACAGGTTTATCTTCATTAAGTTGTGTGCTGTGCTTCTCTCTGCAGGCGGCAGGCATTTACAAAAAGACAGCCCGCACCATCGGCATCTCCGTCGACCCCCGCCGCCGTAACAGATCCACAGAATCTCTGCAGGCCAACGTGCAACGCCTAAAGGAGTACCGCTCCAAGCTCATCCTCTTCCCCAGGAAGGCTTCTGCCCCCAAGAAGGGAGACAGCACTGTAAGTGCCATTTACATGTTGTTGCAAGTTGGGACGTAAGGTTCTCATGCAAGCTTCTGGAAGCTAAGACAGCGTGATTGTCTATAACTGACAAGAGGATGACAAAAGCACATCAACAGCTTTGTAGTGTTAGAATTAATGAATGTCTTCCATCTTTGGTAATAATTCAAAGAACAATGTGAGCTCTGAGGAATGTAATGTGCTTTTTCATAAGCGTTTTTATTTGACTGTTTAGCTCAGTATCCAGGGGAAGCAAGCGCTAGAAACCTTTCATAAAGGCATATGGCCTGTTGCAAGTCAGTAGGAGTGAGAACATTTCTCAACGTGGGAAAAAAAGTCCTTCCCAGCTGTTTACTATTCCTGCACCTCATGAAACGACGTAAACGTAGGAGTATCATCTAAGAATAACTAATGCTGCAGTTAGACCTTTTTAAAACATGAAACACCACATGCTTGATTATTTAACAGCAGTACACAAAAATCTAAATCCCCTCAAATACCCCGTAGTGCTAACCTTTACCGGGCTGATTTTACTTTTTAAACTGCAGTCAAGTGATGACAAATCTCCGGAATCTCTGTACTCCATTGATGATTCATTGAACCTTTTTTCTGATGACTGCACCGTTTAAATGAAAGCTCATAATTAGAAATCTGAGCTGTATTTCTTGCTTTAGCAGCAGGTGTTTGGGCTTTAGGGGGTTGTTTTTTGTTAAACCGCCAGAAATGTTAAAATCGAGCAATGTGTTTTTTCCCTCTTGAAGATTTAACTTGTTTCCCGTCTTTTGCAGGAGGAGGAACTGAAGATGGCTACTCAGCTCGCTGGTGCAGTGATGCCCATCAAAACTGTAAGTAGCAATTCCTGCTAGACACTCGTCTTCTCAACACAGCACAACGCTGACGTGGAAGACGATCCAAAATGATATCACTGGAAAGAAATGGTTTAGTTATGGATCTGCTGGTGACAAATAAGCCACCAAGTTTACCCGTGTATATTAAAAGCTTGTGACAGTTGACCAGTTAGTTACTGCATAAGAGAATTTATAAAGGCTGTGAGAGAAATGTGTATCTTGAGACATTTACATTTTACTTACTTTTGTCCATTTTTTCCTCAGGTTCACAAGAAGGAGAAGGCCCGGGTGATCTCTGAGGATGAGAAGAACTTCAAGGCCTTCGCCAGCCTGCGTATGGCCCGCGCCAACGCTCGTCTGTTTGGCATCCGTGCCAAGAGAGCCAAGGAGGCTGCCGAGCAGGACGTGGAGAAGAAGAAATAAACATTAGTTGCTATCGAACTTTGCAAAATAAAGTGTTGAAAAGATCAGTGTGAGAATGTCATCATTAAAATACTGTCTTGATTGCCGTGGGGCTGCCTTCAGTTTCCCACTGGTAATGGAGTTCCTGGGACATCGTGGAGTAGAGGCGTTAATGCAGACGGTCCAAGTCGTGCAATTTCCTAAATACTCAAATCGGTGTCTGAATTCTATTAATGGGTTGCTCTGACAGGAATCTACCCAAACGAGGTCTAACTTAGAGCTAGTGTCACACGGTCTTATAATTTGTCAGATTTATTTGAGATGGCCATTCTACCAGAACAAGGCTCCCTCCAGTATGTTCTGATTTATGCGTTCATAAAACCACATTAACCTGACTTGGCTGTACCAGCAATATAAACTCAAATCGGTATTAGGTATCTTCATTTTGTTTTGCTTTTGTTCCGAGTAGGAACTAGACGACTGATGGCACATAGACATGTGAGATACAAATTGAACAAGATACTAATACAAGACTAATTGTAACGGACCTTCATATCCGTACCTAAAACCCCCTGTCCCCCTAAGACTCAGCAGGACTGGGTGTTTTAGCCACTTGGTCCATCTTCATAGCAGCAGGTGGCAGTAGAGTCACAGAATCTACTGTAGCTGGCATATCGGTGCCTGATTTAATGAAGGTATTTTATAGTAAAAACCATTTTGAAGACAGTTGGATTTATTGGCTGAAGGGTAATAGGTTATTAACCTGGACGTGTTGCAGTCCAGGTGATATACCAAGTGATATACTATTGCAGATTGATGAACTCAATAACTGAGCCGTTCCTGTAGGGAGGCACACCACAGACTATGCTCATTGGGTAAAATCCATTCCCACTCTCCCGCCTGACTGTTAGATTTCGTTTCCAGTGGTCTGATCACCAAATGAGCAGAATCTGAAATGGGAAGGTCCTACCAAGCAGCTGATTCTACCATCAAAATAGTCAAAGAATTGTCGATCCATGTTAATGCCCAGACAGCCAAGGCTAGCAAGCTCCCAGGAGGTAGAGGAAGGTCAGGAGAAGTGAAGGCAAGGAAAGATCTATGGGCCAATTTTACTCATGAATCCTGCAGTGGGTCAAAGTTGAATTTTAATTATCATTCAGAGGGGACCATGTTAACACGATATTGGTATGACAACAGTTGATGTATGAGAGGTCTTGGATAGTTATGAACTCTAAATGCACAAATTGGCTCTTTTGTGGTGTACTGATGTGGTTAAATGAGTGCATAGCAAACACAGCAGCAAAGAAACTCTTCAAAACCAGACATCCCAAAGTGTGTACTAGCCCACTTAGACCATGGCAGCATGCCAAAGACTGAAAACATCAGGATGGGATAGGACTGAATGAACAGAACTCTTCTCCTTCTCTCTGCTTTCCAACTGTCTGAATGAAAATGAATTGAGTACACAATGAAGGTCAGCGGACTGCATGGCCAGAAATTAACGGGGGCTTGGGGGGAAAACGTCCTTGAAAGTTCAGAAAGTGCCCATTAAATTAAAAATGAGGGGGCGAAAAACACCCCAGATAATTAGGAGTACCCTGTTTAGCATTTCACCCTGTCCACATTATTTTCATCGAGTTGTCATTTATTCACACCTGAATGCAACTACTGTCCCCCGTGGGCCACCATAGGAGCTTATGGCTGGGTGATTCTTTCTAGTGGCCTTCTGGCTTTAAAAAAAGAAAAAAGAAGAGAGATTTTGATCAGAAAATAGCAGTGTGTGCAGCCCGAAGCCTTAGAAACGGTGTGTGACTGCTGCTCTGTATACTGTATGTTGTAATATGTTATGTAATATTTAAAATTAAACAAACCTTAGCGGTACAAAATGAAGTGTTTATTTGCCAGTATGCAGTGCAAATGCATCATTTCATTACTCATTTCATTTTTTCCCTGAAAAGGATCAAAAGGCCCCCCAAAAATCAAATCAAAAATGCCCTCTGGGAAAAAAAGTGAATTACTTACGCTGGTGGACAGCCGGCTCCTTTTAAATCGGTGCATCACAGGTTTGGACCTGTGGTGACTGATATGTTGCCTGAATGGAGGGCCATGCATCCTCAAATAGGGTACCGCAAAATAACCCCTTTTGCTTTCCAAAACACAAAATTCATAGCAAAGTATAGATTTTGAGAAGCAGGCAGCTTTGACCACACACCTGTGTCATAAATGTGTTGCCATTGTTTAACTTCAGCCGAACTGAAACGGTCTCCTGTGAGTTCAGTTCAGAAAAACCTTTAAACATGGGTTTTTTTGTCTTGGGGAGAATAAAGTAATTCAGAGTCAAACCTCTGTCACTCTTAATGACCCCCACACCCTTTACCAACTAATGATCTAAATCTTATTTCTCTGTATTATGATAAATTAATCATAATCATTAATCATAGTAATTTGGCAGTTGAATGTATTTAATTGAATATCAGTTGTCAGTGTTGATAAGCAGAGGCAGGATGGGGAGAGGGAGCACAGTGTTATGTAAAGATGCCAGTCTATGTATGACATGCCTGACATGGTTACTTGTGTATCACAGTTGCTGCATGTGAATCGTCAAATAATTACACATTCAAGTAATAATGTTGTATTTATATCTTAATTTCTTTTAAAAAATAGTGCTTCACTGCGCTCAAGACGTAAGGTGCAGGTCACCAAGAAATGTACAGTGGAAAATAACTTTCAGGGGTTTGCACTCAAAAGAAGCAAACTGCATTCAAAACGGTTCAGGCTGTGGCCTTCATTTTGTACACTCACTGGAGGATCATCATTTCATTGCTGTACACAAGTTCCTCCATCTGCGCACAACATGTACAGCGAGTGATGCACACTCACATATCCGATCTGTGCATTTAGTCATGTTGAGAGCCGAAGATGCACATTTTGAACACTCTGCATTCTGTAAACTGTAGAACTGACAATCTGCTTCTCTGTACATCCGTAAATCTCCATTATATGATTTGTTATATTATCTTGAGTACTCTATTTGCTTTATTCTCTGCTATATCCTTGCTATTACTGCAATTAACCAATTTCCCCACATGGATCATTAAAGTATCATCTAATCTAATCTAATCTAATCTAATTTAATGATGATCTAATGATGATCAAATGATCAAAATGAACTTTGCATGTATTCTGGGTTATCAACCTCACCCCTGTGATGCACTGTGTGTATCATATTCTCTCAGTGAAAGTGGACTGAAAGGTTTTTGGACATACACACAGCGTTTGTAGGTCAGTAAGGCAAATTTGATGACGACAGAGGAGAACCCTGGAGATAAAATTTCAATTCAATGAACCACATAAAGAACCTGAGCCTGCTGAAACACAAGCACAATGATTGATTACCATTAATGGGGATGTTACAGCAGCCATCGCCAATAAAAAAAAAAAAAGACTTTACAATCAATAACATATTGGGAGTTTTCTAAAACCCTACATGTAAGTCAGGTTGACCGAAAATACCTCTACTCAAGGGAGCTGCCGGTGGAAAATAACGGATGAAGTTACACAAACACAGTGGGAGCTATTATAGGCAGAGCGGATAGGAGGAGTCTTTGACCAAAACACATCAATCCATGTTAAATACGTGTTCTTCCAGAAAAGATGAAGCCATCTTTTGGGGGGAGGGTATTCATAAATCTTCCGCGGTCAACAACACCAAGGCATGAATCTGAGTGTGGAGATGCAGTGGGGAGATGTGAATAGATAATCCATGTGTAAACGCAGAGAACGTCCTGTGAGGTGCTGAACCGGCACAGCAGCAGCAGCAGCAGCAGATGGCCGTTGTTAGGAGCTGTGGCGTAACAGGGCTCAGGTGTCTGCCCCAAAGCAGACGTTTCCTACTCACTCTGAATTCCCATGGAAAAAGAGACGGAGGGGGGTGCAAACTGCAGGAGAGACTGACTTGACTTAAGGTGATGGCAGGGTTAGGAAACAGAGAGAGAGAGAGAGAGAGAGAGAGAGAGAGAGTTTCAAAGAGC
>OMOV01115525.1:8147-20473 GCA_900312565.1 Beryx splendens
CAGACCGCATGTGGTCAGGTGCAGGAATGCCGTCTGCTTTTCAAGCCATCTGAATATTCAGTCTTATCAGCTGTCACGGGCTGGATGTGGGTGTTCAAAGATCAAGTTTTGACACTCTTGACTCATTTAATACTTTCATCCATCCAGTAACATATAAAATATATCACTATATTCTTATTTAAATCCTTAAATCCGTAGAGTGGGGAGGGCCTTCCCTGCTTCCTACCTCCCTACTTCGGGCCCTCTTGCTCGGACCACACCCATTTTTGAACTCGGCCTTCATTGTGATCTGAACTATACATGTGTAAAGTTTCATGACTGCATCTCACGGTTGTGATGCTATCGCGTTGACAAAATCTGTCCACAGACAGACAGGCAGACAGACAAACAGACAGGCAGGCAGATAGACAGGCAGACAGACAAATAGACAGACAGACAGGCAGGCAGGCAGGCAGACAAAGAGACAGACAGACAAATAGACAGACAGACAGACAGACAAATAGACAGACAGACAGACAGACAGGCAGACAGACAGAGAGACAGGCAGACAAATAGACAGACAGACAGACAGACAGGCAGGCAGACAGACAGGCAGGCAGGCAGGCAGACAAAGAGACAGACAGACAAATAGACAGACAGACAGACAGGCAGACAGACAGAGAGACAGGCAGACAGACAGACAGACAGGCAGACAGACAAATAGACAGACAGACAGACAGATATATAAACACCTGGCAAAGTACTCAAAACCACTTCTGTGGTAGTTCTCGCTACAATAGGTGTCTCCAGGACAACACTTTGCCATGATGACACACACACACACACACACACACTCACACAGACTCACAAGGTGAAAACAATACCAGCCACATGCTGTGCAGCTGGTAATAAACCAGGGGGTTGAAGAAATAACACAGCAGGGATTCACAACCAACAGCTGACCTTAACGTCTGTATGATATTAAAACATCAGCAAAAAACAAGATCATCATCATCTGAACAGAAACATACAAGTGATGTCTCGCTCTCTCTCTCTCTCTCCCTCCCTCTCTCTCACACTCATTTTTTAAATCCAGTGCCACTTGCTATTCTCTGCACACATGTAAATTGTGTTGCTGATATTCAGTCCCTCATCAGGTTACTGTTTGCATTCGAGCTCGAGGAAAATTTCATCAGCACCCACGCTGCAACAGCAACAAAATGAGAACAGTAATCATATCCTCATTTGGATATCTGCACAAAACTACAGCAGGCTATGTAATGTTGTGATTTAATGTTCAGAATTGATGACCCAATTCAAAAGCCAGCCAATACTAAATGTTACCATACTGTAATCACATGTTTTGCTGATCATACAGCCTACATCATAAGTTTAATGAAGTTCAGCGCCACTTTATCTATATGGTATGATAAGTTCTGCCACTCTCTTTTTTCTCTTTTTAAAGAAGTGCTATTTGTTGTTTTCTCTTTCATCATGATTCAAAAGGACTTGAAGAAGCGTGGAAGCCTGTCTCCAAAGCCCAGAGGACAAGAGCTGTTTATTTTATGCGGCAAGACAGCGCTGAACTTCAGCAGAGAGGAAAACACACGGGGTGAAGGCCTCCCGCTGAGATGAGTCGTTCCTACAAGTTGAATGCTGTCAAAACACTGAATTGCTGCTTAGTTGCCATCAAATAAAATAGGCTACATAAGTACAGCAAATCAACGCATTCACAAACCAATCCATTCACGACACATGTGTGTCCCTCCACCTTCTGCAGAAGTGATGGGAAAGCAGCTGTGTTTGCTGACGTGCGGCAGAAACATGTGAGGCAGAGCAGAGGAGAATCGGGGGGCTGGTGGGTGGAGGCGCCGCAGAGAGCTGCACCTCCACACAGGTGGGAATTGGGCTCTGGTTTTCTCCTGGTTGTCACCGTGCCTGGCAGCCGCGGTGACTTGGTGCGGCTGTTTTCAGTGCCTGCACACGTCTCTCCACGCTACGCCTCTTCACAGCCTCACAAACCATGTCCACGGTAAATAACGCTCATTACTTCCTCATTCAGTTGAATTACCTCATGACTGACACCTCGACACCGACCACAGCTTCTCTATAGCTGGAAACATAGTGTATGTCATGCCAACAGGGATGGGACACTATATTGAAATTCAATATATCACAATACAAAAATGTGATAATACTACTGTGGGGCAGAAAAATGAATTGTGATATTAGCTTCATTTTATTCTGCTGTGGTAGGCTAATCATAAATGAGACGACTTGACCATCACAATTTCACAAATTCTCCACTGAAATTATATTTACACTTTGTAATGAAACTTTTACATTGTTGTGTATAGCGAGCCAATGCCATTGCTGGAAAGATTTGTGTCTCAGAAATAAACATATTTCTGCACAGCCAGACTTTGTTGTCATTGAACTTTTATCTATTGAGTCGTATCGTGAGATAAGCACATCATCCCATCCTTACATGCTAATGCACGTAAATGCACATAGTGAGTGAATGTTGATGTGTACTGTCTGTTGAATGTCTTGGATTGCCCCTGCATGTTGTTCTTGTGCTGTGTCTGTCAGTATGTGTTGTGTTACTCTCCCGCTATGTCTCTGCACCAACGCATTCAAGACAAACTCCTGTACAGTTATAGCATTTGATTATAGCAATTGATTCTGATCCTGATTCCTCTGCTCCTTGACCAACATTTTGGCGGAACTAGGGGGAACTAAAAATCTATGATTCTAATGAGTACATCATACAGATATACTGGATTTCTTTGCTTCCCCTTGATTTTGAAGTCATGGTCTACCGCTGGTGTCCCATCTTCACTGATGACCATTTCTGACCAGCTGTCTGTGCTTCATGAAACACCATGGGCGCCACTAAACCATACAAGAGTGTAGCTGGTAAAAAGGCAAATAAAATAAAATAAATCAATAAACAATGTGTGGTACTCGTTGGCATTGGTTATGGTCACTGCACTCCCTCCACTGATATAGTCACAGTTTGAAATCACACACATTTTACAGTCCTACTTTTGTGCATTTAAAAAAAAAATCTCACCCACCTTTAATCTTGTTTCTTATATTCTTGTTTATTTATTTACTTATTTATTGATTAAGCCTATTTTCTACTGACTTTGTTTCCCATTTTCTCCTCCTATTCTTGCTGTTAAACCTTTCTGTACCCTCAGCTTTTCGGTAAGTTCTATATAAATATTTTGTATTATTATTGAGATGATAATAATAACAAAAATTATTATTATGATTATTAATTATTATGATTATTTAGTATTATTATCATTATTACCATCATCATCATCATTATTATTATTATATTATTATTTTTATTATTATCATCATCATCATCGTTCTCATCATATCTGTCTGTTTTGAGCTGCTCCGCTAGGGGTCGCTGTAATCATTCCACTGAGCCCATCACTGTTTACGGAAGTCCAAGTGACGTGTCAGTGTCCACCAAAGCATTGTGGGAACGAAAGCGGAGCTGGCAATGGTGACGGCTGCTGATGGCGTGAGACCCACAGTTGAATTTGGCGAATATCTGCGCTATTGAACAGCCTCGAGCAGCGGGTTTGAGAGAATGACGCTACGACACGAAGCTAAAGCCAACGGTGTTTGAAGAAAGGAAACATATGCTGGTGTCATCGCTGCTCCTCCGCGCACTGGCGCCCGAAGCAGGAAAGTGGGATATCGTGTCAATGGACCGCGGCGTTTTTATTTTCTTTTCCAAGGGAGGCGAATAAGTAGGCACGGATTATATTTACGCGGGGGGTGGAGGATTTCTCGCTCCCCGCATTCCTTATCGTTTGAAGTTCCCTTGAGATTCTAGTCGGAAGACGCCGTCAAAGATGTCGACCAGCAGTCCAGAAGCGGTGAAGAAATTGCTGGAGAACATGCAGACGGATCTGCGGTCCCTGTCCATGGAGTGCAAGAAGAAATTCCCCCCAGTCAAAGAGGTTAGCCGGCTAGTTAGCTTTGTCGGACCGTTGCCTCGGATGTGGCTCTCCGACTCATTCACTGAATATGATTTCACTGTCACGTCATCAACGGTTTTTAGATGTTGGGTTTGAGCCTGCTGTCCCAGCAGCACGGCGGTGATGGCCTGGTCTTGGTGTGGGGTGGTGTGGTCTGGTGTGGGGTGAGGACACCAGCAGCAGCGACTTGCCCTCATGCTGTAAGGCAGCAGTAAAGTTGTGTCAGCTGCAAGGCCTACCGACCAGGCGTGTGGATAAGTGATTATACAGCTCTTTAATGTCCTGCCATTGTGTCACATTCTTTTGGTTTGCATGCTGCATTGCAAGCATTCACGTTAGTGGAGGGTAAATCCTGCTAAACTCAGCTGACCCCCGTGTGTGTGTGTGTGTGTGTGTGTGTTGTTGTTTTTAAAAAAATCTGTGGAATAGAGTTTACCCACATTCTTAGCCTGGCATACACTTTATAAAATAAAGTTTGATAAATTTAATAAAACATAGTAAGTAGCGTCAAACTGATGTAATTTATATGAAGATAGGGTGTTTTTTAAGGACAACTTTCTAACAGTGTATGTGATTTTTGTTTATATTGTTGGATGTTTGCCTTATGATAATCAGAAGTCATAGTTTACACACCATTTTTACATACCACGACATCACTGTTTGCAAAAGTGTGTTAGTGTAAGTTCAAATCATATTCTCTTCTGATCTTCTAATAGGATGTTGTGCTGATACTGGAGCAGGAGCATGGTGGTTTACTTGGCCAATACTCAAGCAAGTGTGTTTGTGGGATGTTTTGTTTTGGCATTTGTTGAGGATATTGTATACTCAAAGACCCACATATTATAGAGACAGGGTGAGCTCAGGGTGCAAGTGGATTTCACAACGAGCTCGCCAGTATTGACATGGTGGCACGAGAGCGATTTCATAGAAATGCTTTTTCTGTGGAAAGAGTTGCCGTTGGTCGCTGCTGACTGACTCCTTTGTCTTGCTGATATTTCTGACTACACCATGGCCTCCTAGTCTGAGAACAGAGGAGTATAGGCTACAGAAGAGTGGTGCGTGATGTCAGGGCCTTTCACACCAGGCAGTTAGTCGAACTTACAAGTAGAAGACGAGTCATTTCCACTTACATTACTCCACTTTTCCGAACCAACACAGGCCATTTTACTGCGGGATCTGCTAGCTGTGATTAGCATGCAGCAGTGCAGGGTTGGATCAGAGTTCACTTACATCAGGAATTTACTACGTTCTCCTTTGAACCTTATTTTAGGCTATGGGCCAAGAGATAAGAGTCTGGTTGTGATGGTGGAGATATATGAGATGGATAGACATAACTTCCACTCTGTCTGTTGTCTGCTTTCTCCCATTTGCAGCTAGTGTTGGCCAAAGTTATGCAATTCAACTGACAGTGTCTCAGTCAGAGGCTTTACCTTAGTTCCCTCCAAATCCCAGGTATAGGAAGCTCACTGTTTACCCTGCATGCACAGCGCTGGCTCACAGGCCTATTCGATGAAACGTTCTACTGTATGCGGGGCTTTCGGAGGCCCTGAAAGTATTAGTCGGCCCGCTCACCAGCGCAGCGAGTATCAGGCTATTCAGGCTTAGTTTGTTTTTCCTCAGCTGTGTCCTTGCAGAGAGGCGCCATTAAAAAAAAACGTGAAAGGAAAATACCTCATACAGTGCTGCTGCTCCCGGGTTCGTTTTTGTTTCTGTCAACGTGAACTGAATTGATACCTTGAGTTGAGTGCCCGAGGCTCCAGAATGAGCTATATCAGACGTTCTCCTAGCACCATAAAAGCATCCATTTTCACAGTTGGTCCTTCCCCATGGATCTTTGCTGGCCCCAGGGGCTTCACGAAGCTTCTCACTCAGAACTTGATGTATTAGGACCCCAGTTGCCTGGTCCTCCTCACCAGAATCTGTCCCTCGGAAGTTACAGGAAGTCCAGGGAGACTCTTTGATGTCGCCAGCACCCTGGGGTCAGTCATGCTTTGGCTCATAGGGTTTTAATCGGCGCAACCTTTTTCAAACTGAGCAGTCACAGTTGTATTTGCTGGGGTGTTAGTGCCCAACAAACAACCTGAGCACCGGTGGCCGTTGTTTGAATTCAAATCATTTAGGCCTGTTGTGGCACACGAGCTTCGAATGAATCTTAACTCGAGCTGCAAAATGTTTTAAGTTGTCCTTGCCAGACCCGCACAAGAGCGCCGGGAGAAGTCTGACTCATTAGGCGAGATACATTTGGTTCTCATTGCAAGGGTGTGATTTTTCTTTCAGGATTTCATTTTATTTAACAAATGACGTTGATTTTTTTTTAATGGTAGATTGTTCATGTACTGCTTTTCCCTGCTTCGTTGTCTTCCACTCGATTCACATCCCCCTGCCATTCCCGCAGTCGGAAGCATTCAAATTTTTAAATGAATTAGATGCTCAGCATTTTCAGAAGAATTACTAATAAATACTGACAGGTTTATTAGTAAACACTTGAAACTTTTTTATTGCAAAAGCCAAGAATGAGAAAGCCCCTCCCCATTTCCTAGCCGGTCTCCACCCCGCCCCCTCCCCCATTTCCCAATCCATCTCCCACAGTGACGTTGCACCACAGCCCTTTCTCACTGGTTCGTCTGGGTTAAGAGGAGCCAAGAAGAATCCCATTGATTTTTCTATATCATAGCTTCACACTCGAGACCTCTCCTCCATTGCACATCAGTCAGTGGAAACCACAGGAGCTTCACCGTTTGCTGCGTGTTGTTGTGATTGCTTTTGCCGGGGTGAGAAAACATCAGCCAGCCACCTCTTGACTCTGTCGATGAGTTACGGCGCTGTCAGCTGTAGCTCACAGCGGAGCGTGCCTCCTCGTCTCGAGGAAACCCGCAGGATTAATGAAAGCATTACGGGCAACCTTTGTATGGTCTGCTTAGCGCAACTCGCTTTGCTACACAGGTCATGTACACACTGACAAAGTAACAAGCAACGTGGGCTGAGGACTTGATGATCTGACACTATTATATAGAGGTTTTGACTGAATAAGCCTATTTTCATATTATGCAAAGTCGGTGCCAAGAAACTGCTGAGTTCAGAGACTGTCACAGCATGTGTCCAAGAAAATCAGTCCGTGATGAGCCGTGCTAATGTTGCTTTTCAAAGGAACGAGCTGACATTTAGACATCGGGTCAATCCCTCTTAGAGGATCTCCCCCGCACAAACAAAAAGGCGCTGGAGGAGAACTTGAAAGCGCCGGGCATGTCCTGATGTGGCCCGGTCCTGCCATCATTTGCTGAACGACGAGCCCTCCCCAAAGCCTTTAACGGCGGCTACTCTTCTGTACAGCAGACTCCCGGTACTTAACGGCCCGTGCTGCTGGGCGCCGAGATATAAAAACCAACCTTCTCCAGCATGGTTTATGTAATGTACTCAAACTTCCACAGTTTCCCCCCTGAGTATTTTTGGCTTAAATTCTCGAGCCTTGAAAAAAAAATCAGCTCGGAAAATAAATATATAAAACAAGTGACATGAATATCCTCATTATCGCCCGAGCAGATCAGATACCCACATCAACGCGTTTGATGAGAATGTCATGCCAAACAGAGGGGCGTCGCCTTTTCTGAAACGCGTCTCCGTTGTGCCACAATGTAACTCCGAGTCTCCTTTTCCTCTTGCGCTGTGTGAGAACAGAACACCAGCGTCATGATTATAGAGACGTTAGTGACATAATGATTTTCGTAGGTGTTTGCGGCATTTCTGAGGAAACGGGAGCTAATGACAGTGTTCAAGTCGGCATAAAACGATTACTTGGTAATGGAAAAGCGCGCTGAAAGATTGTCTGAGCTGAGATAGGCTATTTAGTGAAGTAGAGAGCGGTATAGGATCCATATATCGGTAATAGCAGGGCAGAAATAGTTTAAGACACCGCTACTCCGCCTCCTGTTCCCAGATGAAACCCACTCGTGCAGTGTCGGGCCTTTTTCGTCGGGGCTAAGTTGGTAGGAGGCAGGAGAAAGGCAGGGAGAGGAAGGGGGAAGTCCACCTGGCTCCTTCTGCCGAACTGGGATCCCACAGAACAGATACTGGATACACTGGCTGATGACGTCATCGGGCCAGTGACACTTCCCCCCCTCCACCCTGTGGTAGACTTCGCAGCGCTGACACAGCTTTCGGAGAGGAGTGATGTCTAGGCCTTCCCGTTACAGTGGAAAACTCAACCAGCACTTTCTATGAGGAAGTAGGTGGGAAAATTGCCTAGACCTGCAAAAACTTCACCCTTTACTTAGTCTCTCTTCGTTGGGCCTCGGACTCCCTCCCTCATTAACTAGGCCAGCGTCGGAGGTTTTCTGTGCGGAGGATGACATGGTAATGTGCGAAACGTATTCTCACCACGTTGACGGCTCTTTCTCGTTGGCTGCAGGAGAGTCAGGAACACATGGTTCCTCTCGAGGCTGAACAAAGGAAATCCAAACAGTCTGCTTGTAATTAGGATCGTTTATTGGTTTTACGGGATCCTCTCTTATGTGACTCGCTCATAGCTCCTGCGATAGTGGGAAAGACGTCTGTGGAAGGAGTTGTGTGCAGTAGATGGATGTGATTTTTCAAGATGATTTCTCAAGATTTTTTAAAGCATGTTTTAAATCGTTTAGAGCTCCCTACATGTATAGCCTAGCCTACCGGTCATCAAAGAGGTCGCCCGCAGCCCGGTAGTGTGTGTTCAGTGCCTGCTCAAAGGTACTTTGGTAGTAATGGCGGGCACCTTTTACACTACCAGTCAAAAGTTTGGACACACCTGATTGATATTTTGATCTGAATGCTTATGCTTGAATGCTTGAAGTTGCCTTTCCATCAATGCAAAGGGCGGCTACTTTAGAGAATGTAAAATATAAGATGTTTTGAAAAATGTGCGTGTCCAAACGTTTGACTACTAGTGTATATGTAACACCAGCCACAATACTGGCCAGTAGCCAGCTGGGTCGAGGGATACTCCCTCCTATCGGTGCCCTATTTGGAATGAGCCAGCAACCCTTTGGTTCTCTCCGTAGGCCGACCTGACGCTTACAAAAGGGCTCACGACAATGGCGGTTTAGCTTTGCCCTCACCGCCGGCGGCAACAAAGCAAAGAGGATGTTATTCCACTAACTCACCATCGTAACCTCTACCGTGATCGCTTACCAACACCCTCGTCGTCACTGGGGGTACAGTCTTTTAAGATAACCCTTTCTTTTCATCGTGTCACGACTCTTTTCAGCTCCCGTGCAGATTCTTTTAATACACAAGGTCGGTTTGGCAGAGCTGGCGCTTTTGATAAGCACAACGACCGCTCTTGTTAGAACTATTCGGACGGAACCTCAAAGGCCGTTAATAACTTGGCCGTTGGAGAAAACACGTCCGTCCCTCTCACCGCCCCTTGGGCCGCTGGCTGCAGCGTTTCAGGGTGGGCAAATTTCAGTTGAGCAGACTGACAGCAGTTGCCACAGGGTGCCGTTTATCTTATGGAATACAGGCGTGCGTCGAGCATCACGGGTCCACTGACGCTAAGAGGGTATCAGAAAACCGGCGGCCTCTGAAGCAGAACCAGTCGCTCCACAGCTGTAACTTCTGCATAATAAGTGTCGCCCCCGCGGTTCGTGCCTCTCCGCTCTGCTACAGTGTGTTGTCTTTCTAAATCCTACCCGGTGCAGCTAGACGTGGCCTTAACTGACCCTTTCTAAGTCAGCGATATATTGAAATATTGCTTTGGTTTCTATCAAAAAGCCTAAAGTCTTATGTCAGTTTGTTTGTGTTAAGCCCCACCACCCACTCCGCCCCCTCGTCCAGACTGTGTTTCCAGCACTCGTCTATTCGGTCTCTCATATAGCTATATTCTCTCCATAGCTGTATTACCGTCTCAGCCTCCGGGGTTATCAAAAGTGGCCACAGCAGGCTTGCCGTTATTGGGGGCAAAAATAGTTCTCCGCTCCCCTCTTTGCCCCGTAAAGCCCTCTGGCCGCATGCGAGGAACAAAGGAGAAGAGGGAGACTAGCATTTTTTTGAAGATTAACTTTTAAGGCGCTGTGTGGCAATAGGCCAGTCCGCAATTTGTGTTATAACGGACCGGCCCACCGACCGGCAGTTGCTTGGTAACCAGTGGCTCAAGAGGTTATGAAGTGTTGACTTCCACTGCGGCTTGCCCTTGTGGCTGGTCAAGTGACATATTAGATTGATATGAAAGTATCGCTGCGTGGTGAGGCCAGAGATTGCAGCAGCCCTGATGCAAAGAGCAAAAAAAAACCTCTCCCCGTCATGTCACTCAAAACTCAATTCAATAAGTGGACGGTGCTCGATGGAGAACCTGTGGTCATCTGTCTCAGACGTGGCTTTATCACAGCACACACGCGGCATTACGTTGTGTTTTGATACACACAGAGAGGCTGTTCGTAGACGGGCTCGTGGCCCTGGCTGTTCGGTTGTTGATCCACTAATTTAATTTGTATAGTTTTCCTTGAACGTGTGGGGCTGGAATTGTAAAATGTCTCTTGGAAACGCTGCCTCAGTTTCGCTGTCTTATTTTTCCTCGGCTGTTGACATTACAGGCCGTTGACGTTATCGCTGATTTGCTCAGAGAGAAGGGAATCGAGGCACCAGTCATTTGTTGCACTGTGCATATACGCTCTAGATGTAGTCAGGTGGTGTAATGGCTGTATGAAAAATGCATCAGGGTAACGTGGGCCTGTGGGCTGTTGGCTTGGTTGCGGACCTTTGCTGCTCCTGGTGTCAGTGGTTTGCCTGATATTGTGATTTAAGGCTACAATAAGCGGAATATATATCAGTGTAATATATTATCGCAAGGAAGTCATAACAACAACAACAATGGCGGAAAGCAGTAGGCTAAGAATGGAAAGAAGGGTGAAGCTAAATGTGCGGCGGAAAAGACCTGTTCAAAAAACACGGGTGATTTTTTTTTGTATTGCAAAATTGCATCAGTCTGCTTCCTCACTGCCTGTTGTGGTCTTAACGGAGGCCGGTTACCTCAGCCTCAGGCTAGACGGTGTTTCAAGACAGACAGCTCGTCAAGATGAGTGACAAGTCTCGGTGCGTGAACTTGGATCGACTGAGGAAGGAGGAGGAGTGCGGGACTAACAATACATTTCCTGCCTCGGGGTGAGAAGTTGCACATTGTAGCTTTAAGACAGGTTATTTACAATATGAAGAGCGTGAGAGGAATAGAGAGCGCATGAGTCAGAGGAGGAATAAATGTGAGGGGATGAGAGAACGAAGAAAGAGTGAGTCTAGGCAAGGGAAACGGCAAAGCAAAGGTAGACAGTGAGACTTTTAAGATTTTTTCAAGGCATTTAAATTGCATATTGGAAGGAAAGGAAGAACCCTAACCCATTAGTGGAGGCGAGGAGGTGGGGAAGGAAGAGCAGTAACGAGAGAGGGGAGACGGGGCAGGCGTAATAGAAAAGTAGCAGCGTTGGGGAGGGAAGAGTGTTGGGGGGGGGAGAGGGGCAGAGGTTGGAGAGGAAGGGAGAACATCCTGACAGGCGTGCGGCTGCTGTAGAGATTAAAAGGGTCTCCGTTGGCTGGTACCCGCTCAGGATCTCTCCCTCTCTCACACATTCACAGACCGACTCACACATACGCCGACAATACCGCCTCCGTCTCGTCCCCCTCCGCCTGCCCTTTCTCTCTTGACATTCCTCCTTTCCCTCTATCCATTTCTTAGCATCTCTCACTGCCGCCCCACTGGGGAAATCACTGCCTGGAACATCCCGCTCGAGCTGAATCCCGTTCTAGGGAAGCATACACTCACTGAACACTTTATTAGGAACACCGGTACACCTTCTTATTCGTCCAATTACCCAGTCAGTCACGTGGCAGCAGTGCAGCGCGTAAGATCACACAGATGCAGGTCAGCAGCTTCGGTTCATGTTCACATCAAGCATCAGAACGGGGAGAAAATGTGATCTCGGTGACTTTGACCGCGGCGTGGCTGCTGGTGCCGGACGGGCTGCTTTGAGTATTTCTGAAACTGCTGATCTCCTGGGATTTTCACGCACAGCAGTCTCTAGAGTTTACACAGAATGGTACAAAAAACATCCAGTGAGCGGCGGTTCTGCGGACAGGAACGCCTTGTTGATGAGAGAGGTCAGGGGAGAACGGCCAGAGTGGTTGGAGCTGACAGAAAGGCTTCAGTAACTCAGATAACCTCTTTACAGCCGTGGTGAGCAGGAAAGCATCCCAGAATGCAACACGTCCAACCTGGAGGCGGACGGCACTTTGGTAGCCGGTCGACACCGAGCTGAAAGCTGATACCTACCCAGTATTACTTTGGTGTTCCTAATAAAGTGCTCCGTGAGTGTACAGTATATA
>OMOV01115537.1:0-10711 GCA_900312565.1 Beryx splendens
TTTCCATTTCAGGGAGTTGGCAACCCTAGTCCCAGCTTCCCGGGTGAGTGAAGTGTTCTGATTTTAAGCACTGCAATGGCCCGAAGGTCCAAACACCGCCCAGCTGGAAAACTAGAGGCCATCTCATGAAGCGCCATCTCATGAAGCGCCATCTCATGAAGCGCCATCTCACTAAGCGTTACTTGACCAACTTGAATTCAGAATCTCATACGGTCAGGTCGAGCTTCTGATGAACTACTCTTTAAAACCATCAAGGCAGCTGCTGAATCAGAGCATGTTACTGTAATACTGATAATAGGACTCAAGTGCAGAGAAGACGAGCAGGCAGGCTGAACAGCAGTTGACTGGAGCTTTATTCAACAGGCAAAAAACAAACAGAGGAAAAAGCCAACAAGGCTTTTAAACTAAGCTGGCCTCACAAAACTTAAGAGGCAAAACAAACACTCTTAGATACATCTTAGATTGCTGAACCACAGCTTGACATGAAGACAGCAAAACTTCTCAGTAACGACTGCTCAAGACTCAGCAACTGGAATGAAGAGCAGACAGTTATATAGACCCAAGAGGCAGTACGCATTAATGAGCAGGCTAGTCTGAAGCAGGTGAGAACCATGATCACTGATGATCAGGACTAGTGATGCTGTGTGGGTGTGACTTACAGTAAAATTTGGTCTAACATCTTCAACCCACCATAATGCCCAATGTACTGCTAACAATTCAGACGCAAAAACAGATGTAGCTATGATTTGTGATTCGCAAGCCTTGATGGATTTTGAGAAGATCTACACAAACGCCTAATCCTGTTCTTCCACTCTATTATTCCCCTTTTACTGATGTCAACAACTTACTGCAAAAACTAATAAAAAGCTCTACTACAAGGCACAGATAATGATCCTTTTTCATTTCAACAAATTCACTTTGACTATATTGATAGCCACATTCGTTACTCCATTTTATTTCTATTTTTTTCACCACTAAAGCAATGATAGATAAGTGCCCGATAGGTGTAAAGGACATCAACAGACGCACACTTAAGACAGTCCTATGATTTCAGATTGCTGTAAGGAAGTGACCGAGTATGTTGTTGAGGAAAACAAATCTTATTGCATTTATTTACAGTGCTTGTGTGTTTGTTCCTACTCTCTCCTGTAGACTTGGTGGAACTCCACTGGAAAAAATTGAATGTTGTGGAATGTTTAAAGCCATTTATTTTGCTTTTTACCTTTAGACACATAACAGATTAAAAAACTCAGAACCAAAATATCACAAATTAAACATGTCAAATTTTCACCATCTGAAGGGTTTGTGCAGGCCAACACCACACTTACATCTTCACTATTGTTATTCACAGGAGGATGTTGGATGAACGTCAACGGGCTGAACGTCAGGAAGTTGAACGTCAGCGGGCTGAACGTCAGCGGGCTGAACGTCAACGGGCTGAACGTCAGGAAGTTGAACGTCAGCGGGCTGAACGTCAACGGGCTGAACGTCAGGAAGTTGAACGTCAGCGGGCTGAACGTCAGCGGGCTGAACGTTAGGAAGTTGAACGTCAGCAGGATGAACATCGTCTGTCATCTAGGGCTACAAACACTGAGGGCCACATTATGAAATTATTATTATTATTTCTAATGGTGGGAGGAGGTTGGTGGTTATGCTGTAAATGTTTTGGGGCCACCACAAGCCCAGGGCCGGCACTGGAGAATGTTGAAAACCAGCTGACCTTTGGTGATTTTCATTCAGTTCAAAGAAGTGATTCTGCTAGTGAGGAGGAGAGAGAGAGCGATGAAGATGAACAGATTGGTAGTGAGCAAGAGACAAAGAGTGATCAAAATGAGTGGACTGGAAGTGAGCAAGAGAAAGAGAGTGATCAACAAGATGAGGAAAATGATGGTCAGGAGAAAGAGAGTGATCAACAAGATGAGGAAAGTGATAGTGAGGAGAAAGAGTGATCAACAGGAGGAAAGTGAGAGTGAGGAGGAAGAGAGTGATCAACAGGAGGAGGAAAGTGAGAGTGAGGAGAAAGAGAGTGATCAACAGGAGGAGGAAAGTGAGAGCGAGGAGAAAGAGCGATCAACAGGAGGAAAGTGATAGCGAGGAGAAAGAGAGTGATCAACAGGATGAGCAGACTGGTAGTGAGCAAGAGATATAGAGTGATCAACCAGATACAAAAAGTGATAGTGAACAAGAGAGAAAGGTGGATCAAGCCAAGAAAATCAATAGCGAAAATGATGAAGGAAGGGAAACTGTCGATATTATTCAGTATCAGGATAGTTCTAATGATCAAGACCACCAAAGTGATGATTATATCAGAGACCTGATAGAATCACTGATATATAGTTATCACGAGTGTGAGAATGATGAAGACCCAGGTGTGGGAATAAGGATTGGGCTACTAAATGTACGCTCGATGACTAAAAAAACATCCAGGATCTTAGAGCTCATAACGTGAAATAATCTCGGTGTCTTGCTTTCCACAGAGACCTGGTTACGAAGGGACAGCGGAGATAGTGTACTCTCAGAAGCTTCGCCTGAAAATTTTTGTTTCTTTCATCGGGCAAGGGAGCGTAGAGGAGGAGGCGTAGCGATTCAGTACTCAGATGCATTTCAGGGTCTGCAAATTGTCTTTGAGTTTATAACAACATTTGAATATGTGGCCATGGTTCTGCGAAATGATCAGTGGGATGCACCTATCATCCTGATCAACGTGTATCACCCACCAGGGTCTAACCAAAGACAATTCCGTGAGTTCCTGGATGATTTTCAAAGACTCCTTGATGAGATTTCTGAAATTTATGACAATATCATCTTGGCTGGTGATTTCAATATCCACATTGATAATGGAATGAAATCCTCTGCTCTTGAATTTTACTTCCTTTTGCAGAGCAATGATCTTCATCAACATGTAAACGTATCAACGCACACAGCGGGGCACATTCTGGATCTGGTCATCACCAGGAACGCTGAAATTTCCCATCTCTCTGTCCGGGACGATGGAATATCTGATCATTCCACTGTGTTTTTCAATGTGCATCCAGTGTCAAAAGATGGGAGTAAGAAACTTAAACAAAAGGAGTCAAAACGATTCAAAAAGAGCGAAGAATAAAATGGCTGAGCTTAACGAAGCTTTCATGAATTCAACTGTTTAGCTTTGCATTGCTCAATCTACCAGTTAGATAAAAATATGGCCAACGTTAATAAACATCACACGATATAGTATAGAGGGTGACATGGTGGTCAGTGTCTGCTCATAGCAAGAAAGTCTGGGGTTCGATTCTCAGCCCTGGTCCTTTCTGCCTTTTGCCCAATGCATGCTGGGATAGGCTCCAGACCCCCAATGACCCTGAATCGGAATTAGTGGGTATAAAAATTTATATGAATGATATAATGTAACAATGCTGTCAAAACAGAGTTATAAAGTGCTTTAAAGAAATTAGTAGACAGTATTTTGTCATTGACCTCCACTGTAGAATTAGAGAAGAGCAAGTGCAGATGAGACCGTATAGCCCAAGTAAGCAAAGGAGGTGAATATCTTTACTGTATAAGCTACATTTTCTGTTATCATAACCATTGTTTATCATACAGATTTCAACTAATCTTTGGGGCCCTCAGAATCCCCTCGTGACCCCCTGGGTGTCCCTGTCCCCAGGTTGGGAACCGTTTTCCCAGTGGCCTGCACTGTTCTATGGTGCAGGCAGTGTGAGTTGGGTTCTTCTTGTAAAAAATGGCTTGGTATTTTAATAGTCTACGCTGGGTTAAGTGTCAGTGGCATTGTAGTATACAAAGACTTTGAAATTGAAAGGAACATATCTGAAACAGTCTATTTCAGTTGATCAGATATTGGAGTCTAAAGACTGCACATAATTTATGACCATATGTATATATGATAATGTATCTGTAGTTTTTTTTTTGTTATTTTACACATTACAATTATTGTTTTGTTTAATTTTTGATAAAAATAGCCTCACCCCCTCTCAGGGAGTATCCTTTACCCCAACATCTAACATCCCTGCCAGCTTACATTTTATACATTTTATGTATGCTATTTACGAAAGTTGTTTTTTCGAGGCATTGCTTTCATTTAGACAATATTATTGTCCAGGCATTGTAGACCACTTTGAATATTAGCTGGAATTATGTTGTTAATACAATTTTTTGTTATTATTCCAATTATTGACAAGTCTACACCAAAACTACAGGTGTCACACGAAAATCTTGTATGTAGAAAATGTAATTTCCTTAAAGGGAGAGTGGGCAGTGCAGATATAGATCTGTCTCTCACTTTCTCTCTCTCATCTCTCATTATTTTATTTTCCATCTCTTTGTATCACAGACATGGTTTTCCCCCCCCCCCCTTCCTCCCCTGGGGTGAGTTGGATATCAGCTGAGTGTTCCTCCCTAAGCGCTACTTCATGCTCAGGCACCCTTTAAGGTTAGCGGATCGGCTGAGGTGCAAAAGAGATATTCGGCAGTCCAAGGTGTTTTTATTTTACAACAGTGGAGTCCCGTGCAGCTTATATACAGTGCAGACAGATTGGCCAACTGAAGCGAAAGAAAATACAATTTGAAGAAATATACCAAAAAAATAAGGGGGGAAAATATACAAGGCAAAAAATATATACAACTATAAATTCAGTTCTGCACTATAGGCAATGCCCCATAACCCTGGGCCCTCTGCAGAAGACAGCAATCTGGCCTGCCTCTGCCAACAAGGTCTGGTCTACTCTCCTCCAAGGAACTCCAGCCTCCTCCTCTTATACCAGCTGGCTCCTACTAAGAGACATGAATTAGTGTTTGGTAACCAATTATCTCATAGAATATTCACCTGGATCACAACACTCAACAATATTCATTCATCAGTTATTACACGTCATCATGTATTTTCAAAGACAATTATTCCACTCAAAAAGTGTTAAAAATAACTTTTCTACAAAACAAACTGGTCCAATTGGTCCAATCTGCTGCATCCAATGCTCTGCATCTGGTTTTCTGGGTCTAAAACAGAGGATCACCTAGTCAGCACATTAGAGAGGTAACAATTAATTTGTGAAAAGTACATTAATAAATAGGAATGTGGTTACAGTGATTACATGTCTCTTGTCTTTTCATTTAGTCTAAAATGTAGTGTGTGTTTGTATAAAACTAGGAGTATATATTGCTGTGTGAACTCTATAGATAAGACAATTATTTCTCAGTGGGATATATGTAAGCGTGATGATATGGTAACATATTACACTGAAGTAGGCTGGTTTTAATGTTAATATTTTCCTCATTAATGATGTATTATTTCACCAACCCATCTGCTATTAATCGGAATGTTAATTTTTATGATCCGACCTGCCCGATCTGCGGATTAACCATGGTGCCTGCTGTTCTTGAAATGGATGGACACAAGGGAGGTGGCTATGTGCTCCACAGTGCACACTGCATATTCAGGGGAGACAGTGATGAGAGGGAGAAAAACCAGCAATGGCGATGAGAAGTTGGCAGTTTTCCTGTTGCTGTGAGGGACTACAACCGCTTCATGGGGGGTTTAGGGGGGTCGGCCTCTCTGACCAGCTCATTGGATACTACTCCACACACAAAAAGAGCAAGAAGTGGTACAAGACTGTGTTATACCACTTTTTTGACATTGCTGTCTCAAACAGCTAGGCTACTTAACTTAAGCTACAAGAGTGCAGGTTGTGTTGGAGAAACACACCATTTATGCAAGGCTTGCAAAGTGCCCCTGTGTGTCACTGTCGACAGGAACTGTCACGATGACTACCACAAGTGAGCATACAGCACTTGCACAGACGAAATAAACAAAACAAACAAAAACGCCTTTGCACTCTACTCACAAAAATGAGCTCAAAAAAGGTTCAAAAATATTTCATTTCGTTCATTGTGTTTATTTAGCAAACTGGTGTATTTTTTAAATGTATGACAATTTCAATAGCCTACTTTTTTTCAGACAAAACAAAACAGAGTAACTTCAAATACTATGTTCTATTTTATTATACAATATACCCCAAAAATCTACTATAATATGGCACTATCTACATAGCATAGCATTATAACAAAATGAAATGAAATCGTCACGAAAAGGAGAAGTGAGACAAATTCAAGAAAAACATGAGAGATCATGATCTTCATTGAGCCCTTCAGGGAATGAGAGATAAGATATCACTTTATTAATCCCTTTGGGGAAATTCGGGTAAGGTACCCATTACAAAAAATCCTTGCTATTTTAATTGATCTTACCATGCCTCTGTGCTTCTTGTATCAGATATTTTGATTGTGCATATTTTTTGTTATCATTTTCTTGTTAATTTGTGTTACAGCTACATGCACATTGTTGTTCTACATCAATTCTGTTAGGAAGTCTAGGAGGAAGTCATATCTCCCATTTTCCACCATGTGATTGAACGCACCACAATTCGCATCCTAGAATGACGTGTCAAGAAAGTGCCGGAAGCTTTCAGTCCGTCCAAAATGGCTTACCAGACTTTACAGCAGGAGTACTTCCAGATTCCTGTTGTAACTAGGGCATATACAACCGCCTGTGTCCTCACAACCGCTGCAGTGGTAAGATATGTCCAAATCCAACTATTTACTGTGCTATTTCGGCCACTTACGGGCCTTGGATGCCACTCAATTTCATACCTCTTAACCTAGCTACGTGTTTACTTTACTGTTAGCTCGCTAATTTAGCCGTAGCGCCTATGGGTGCTGCTGTAGAGAAGGCGAGAACGGTACGTGTCAGGATTTGGTTAGCCAGTGATACTGAAGGTTTAGCTGCCCTAGTTAGGTAGCAAGATAGCAAAGACGTATCTGTGGTTGGTGTCTTCTTAATTTAGTTTGACCAGTGAATCAATATTGTCAGCAGACATTACGGTTAGTGTCATTTGCTTGTGTTAGTTTAGTAGTTTCCAAACTGACTTGCAAGCGAAAGCTCTTCGCTCGCTGGTTGCCCTATGTGCTGTTCTCGTTAGAGAACGTCATGCCAAACTCCATTCAAAAATCTGTCAAATTAAAGTGGCTTTGCTTATCAACCAAGAGACCTACATCATAAAATATGACTCAATACCGTTTTTGAATCGTTAGGAACTATTTTCAACTCGGCAACTATATAATCCGCCAAGCAGCACTTATTCCAATACAATTTAAACTTATAAGTGGTTCACTGCCGCCCACCGCTGTGTATTTTGGTCGTCGAAGGTTGTGGAAACAACAGGCAAACTAGATCTAAAAGTTGACATTTTATTGCCGATTTGAAGAGATACTCAGTCACATTTAAGGGACTTTGGCGTGGTGTTCTCCATACAAGAGAGAAGTGTGATACTGTAAAGGTGAGCAAGGACAGTTTCAAGAACACGATGATTTTATTTCCTGAAGTGGCATAAAGTCGTGTGTGTTGTGTGTTTTTGTATGTTTCTGAATGAGAGTATCATTTCATTTTGTTTTCATAGACTTAAGAGTTAAACATGACCCAAATATGTAAAATAATATACAGTAGGGGTCCCAGTCGTTTCCATGTCACTGTCCCTCAAATATATAGGCCTGTGTGGTGCACACTAGATTTTTGCTGTTAGATATGACTTTACATGCATATGTCTATACTGTTAGTGGACATGTAACAGTAGGTACAATGAAACCCATGATCAGAGCAGTCAACCTTTCATTGAGGAAATACGAATGAACTCTTCTTCATTTTGTTGGGGATTCCTTGGAAACCTCTCAAAGACCTCGAGTAGTCCTCAGACCCCACTTTGGGAACCACATATCTAAGGAATCTCAGGAATAACCCACGTAATTGTCTTTGACTTTCCTAGAGTGTGTTGGCAAATTGGCACTGTGCAGCTCATAGCTAAAATATATTGGATTGTTTAATAATGCAGAATGCAATCACATTCATGATACACAGTGTAACTTAGAGCGCACTCCAGGCAGGGTGGAGTTACAGCACGGTATTCATATGACAGTGGCACAGAATAGTGTCAAGCAGAACTGCTAAACTTGCTATCAAGTTCCCTGCCTCTCAACAGCGTTGAAAGCAAGTCTTGTTCAGCCTGAACTTGCTGCTACAGCCTTTAAAATTGAGAGTTCATTTCATAAACAATTCTAAATCCTCTCAATATTGTTTGTTTACTTGCACTTGGTCAGACATGGTGGGTCGTGCACAAGAAATGACGAATGATCACAATGCATTCTGGGCATTCTACATTGTCATCAACTCGCTCCCTCGGCCCTAGAAGGGTCGATCTCAGAAAGTTCAGTTGAGTTATCGGAGTAATGGAACGACGCACACACAGTGATGGGTAATTCAGCTGGCTGTGTGTAGGTCCAGTACGAAACAAGGCTGCATTGTGAGAACATGTTGCCCTCTGATATCTTGAAATCTGTTTGCGACGCCCCAATGCTCTCTCTTCTTTTTTATCTGACTGTTTCTGTATGGAGATGAGAGTCAAAACTTTGAGGAAATGAAGAAGCTTGAGAAACCCCACACTTGTTTCTGTGTTCGCTTAAAAATCTACTACACCGAGCAGCCCGCTTGTATTTTTAGCTCAGAATCGGCCTACAATGGTGTTTGTGTGTGTGTGTGTGTGTGTGTGCATGTGTGTGTGTGTGAAAACAATTTGTTCTGTATACCACCCTCGGTCTGGGATGGGCAAATTAATGTGCAGCTTCCGAAGCATGGCGAGTGATTTGAAAAAGCCTTAGTTCACTGTGCTCAGGACAAACTTATTTTCAAAATAGCCCATATATAGGCATGTGTAATTGGGTTACTGAGACATTACTACTTGCCACTTTTGATGTCCAGAGTTTATACACCAACATCCCACATGAGGGCGGGATAGAGGCACTACAGCATTTTTTAAGCCAGCGCCCCACTATGTCCAAATCCAGCACTGGATGTGTATTAGATCTAGCTAACATAGTTCTGCGCAACAACTATTTTCGTTTTCAAAATGACTTTTATGTTCAATCAAAAGGCACTGCGATGGGTAGCAAAATGGCACCCAATTACGCATGCCTATATACGGGTTATTTCGAAAATAAGTTTGTCCTGAGCACAGTGAACCCGTTCCTTTCTAAGATTGTACTGTACAAACGATTCATTGATGATATTTTTCTCATTATGGACTCTACTGTGGATGAATTGAATGAATTCCACCAGTATTTGAATTCCTGTAATGATCATTTGCGTTTCACTCTGGAATTGGATAGGGAGCGCATTAGTTTCTTAAATGTACTGGTATATAAGAGTGGCAATAGTTTTCAAACTGATCTCTTTCGGAAGCCTACGGACCGAAATACCATGTTGAGAGGAGACAGCTTCCACCCGCGACCGCTCATAAAAAGCCTGCCTATTAGTCAGTTCCATCGGGTTCCTAGGGTCTGCAGTGATGCCAGATCTTATGCAGCGCAGGCTTTGGACTTAGCTAATAGGTTCCTCAATAGAGGATACAAAAGCGAGTGGGTCAACGCAGCCAGGGAACGTTTTGACGAGGTGACACAGGAGGAATGTCTCCAGCCAAATAAGAACAAAAAAACCAGAAGTAATTCTCTGATGTGTTGCACAAAATACTCTCCACTTGGTGCGCAGTTTAGAAAGGTCATCCAGAAACACTGGCACATTGTTGAATTGGACCCCAAGTTGAAGAAAGTTTTTACAGAATCACCTAGGCTAGTTTTTAAACACCCAACTAACCTACGGGATAGTCTAGTCAAATCGGACACGCGCCCTCAGAGCGCACCAAGCTTTCTTAGTGTGCCCGATGGCAACTGTAAGTGTGGTAGTTGTACCCAGTGTACTTACACGCATAAGTGTAAGACATTTAGCCATCCACACACTGGCCAGGACATTTCTATACAGGGTTCTATTACATGCAGCACCACGCACGTAATTTACACGATCCGTTGTCCTTGTGGCCTGGCTTATGTAGGTAAAACATCTCTAGCATTACGCACCAGGATTGGCAAACATCAGAACTGGGGATGAGCGCAGCCCTGTGGCTGCCCACTTTAAAACAGCTGGGCATAATGTCAGTGCACTGAGATATATTGGTGTGGAAAAAGTGGAGAAACCCCGTAGGGGAGGTGATCTAGAAAAAAGGCTTCTCCAACGTGAGACTTATTGGATTTACTTCCTCAACACCATGTCCCCCAGTGGTCTAAATGAGGAATTTGATATTAAACCGTTTTTGTGATTTGTATTTGGAGTGTTCTCGTTATATATGGATTTTTTTGTTCATATATGATATGTAACGGGATTCTCTTCTCTTTCCCTTTGTCTGATATTAGCCTATATTGACTGTATATATTTTCATAATTTCATGTATTTTTTTCCCCTAACTTCCTATTATACCCTTTTTTGTACTATTCTAGTATTTGGCATTATTAGTATTGTTGGCATTAGATAATTACTTGCATTAATATTGTATATGCTCATGTGTATTTGTACCTTGCAATTTAAAAAAAAAAAGACTAATGAATTACAATTGGTTGACGAGGTTGTCGGGGTGATGTCACTGGCTCACCTATACCCTGCCATCTGTCATTTGAATGATTTGCCTGATGAAGACCCTGGCGGGTCGAAACGTTGTGTGAACCAATAAAATATATCAGGAGCTTTAATCCAGTGTGCGGATTTTCCTACCCTCTTCAAGATCTACCTGAACAATTATCCTGCACCTGGCCTAAATTAGGTTGGATGCGCACAACTACTCTA
>OMOV01115540.1:5392-15564 GCA_900312565.1 Beryx splendens
TTCAGAGCATCATGGGACACTAAAACTCTCCACTGAAACCAGACTGAACAATTAAATGGATAAAAAACGAAGGATGAAATTTCACTGCAGGTTTTCCGGTCGCTTTTATATTTTTTTCATATCAGCTGACTCTGATATTCTTTATTTCACGTACACTGAGATGTGTGGCCCAAATCTTCTCCATAACTGTCGTCCGTCGGGTAAAAAGGCCCGTCCTCGTCTGTCTCGTCTGTATGTGTGTCCTCCACATATCTTGAGAACCGTTCATGCGATCTACTTCACACTTGGCGAGTGTGTTGCTGGGGACCCAAGGACCTGCGGTGTTGGATTTGGTGCAATTTGGACAAGCGACACGTTCAATATTAATACATTTTTAATAAACAAGCAAACAGCGCTCTGTGCAGCAGCGGTGCGGACAGGCACTGCACATCTTAATGCTACACACTGCCTCATATACTTTGCACTTTTATCCCCATCATTAGAGATGTTGCTATTTCAGCAGTTTGTCCGTGGCATCAGAGGCAGCAGTGACTGAACGGGTTTCATAGCATCAGAAATCAAAGTGGTGGAAAACAGGATAGAAATTCATTTAGGGTGATAGGTCTTTTGAGAGCACTTTGGTGTAAAGTGAAGACATCTGAAGTCAAAGAAACAAGCTGTTTTCGTGGATGTTAGCAGATTGCAGGAGGAGACACAGGCTACAGGAAAGCCCCAAGTGATAAGCGTCATATCGATCCGACTTGCGATGCATCTCATTGTTCTTTGTTTATGGACTCTTTGGAATGAGCAATGAACAGCGGATCGCTTACACCTGCTGTACCACTGCTGAAAGTGAATTTCCTTTGTATTTCCTGAAAACTCAAATGTCAGAACCTATGCTAAGGGATTTGTTCAGGCATAACAGTATCAGAGAGTTTCTTGTCCTTGACTTCTTAGATATTGATGCCACTGAACCATAATATTAATACTGCGTTGCACACAAATCTTTCAGTGGAGGTAAATTATGACACGATTTAGTTGAATTTGCAGCCTTTTATTTAGAATTAAAGATGACACTTCTATTTCAGTTGAGCACTAGCAAAATGGTCAAAACTATTAGAATATAAATACAAACCTTACTATATTTCTGCTGCTATAATGAGCACTTTTGCACAGAGGACATTCATTTTGCTTTTTTAATAAAAAGTACCATTGTACATCTTTATGTTCCTCATATTGAATACAGAATATATAGAGTAGCCTTTTTAACCATTAGGCTAAATTTAATCTAATAATCCAAATGTTTCCAACAGTCCTGCACACAGAGATCTTTAAACAATGTTACAGTGAGAAGTATAAGCGAGGTCAGTAGACATGGTGAGTCTAACTTGTTCCTCCGCCCAGTGTCCCTAACAGTTTTACATCTGAAGGAAACGTTGAATTATTTATTCAGTCGAGTGCAAAAACAACCACGTTTTCTGTTGTGCTCGTGTTTACATCTTAATTCAGGACGCAGCGGACAGAGGGCCAAAGAATCTCAAACCTGCCCCCTGACCTTCCGGAGGAATAATTAAGAGCGGTGTAATGAGAGTGACGGTAAACACATCGATGTTCTGCTAGGACCTGCATTGTCGTTGCTATAACACTTGTGTAGGCTTCGTTAATGAGTACAGATAACTTGATCTCGGTGCATTGTCGACAAGCCACTTGTAGGGTTTGAAGTGTGGACAGTTCACTGTATGAGCACCTCTTGAGTTAATGTAGGCTTTTATCCTCATGGGTAGCTCGGTGGGTCTATGAACAAAAGGTAGGAGGGACTGTGGAAAATGGAATGAAAACTCATATGTGTAGGCCGCGCGGTGCACATTGGCCTTTCAAGAACAGCTTTTGTGAACTATACCCCTTTTGAGACTCTTGATCCCATAAGAAATTTATGAGATTGCGTGTGCGCATGCATGTGAGTGTTAGCAAGCAAGCCAGCATGTGTCTTCTGTGTGTCATCATAAGCTCATTATTTTTCTTCTCTCCCACAGATCTGCGACCTGTCATCACCTCTCTCAGCTAGTGTGTGTGTCTGAGCACAGCAGCACTTCTGTCAGTTTGTGCTGCCGGAGCCCCTCAGCATCCACGAAAAACACCCAGGGACCACAGGCTGTACGATTAGGTGAGTTTAAGGCCACGTGCCTCTGGCTATTATATCTATCACTGCCTCTCTCTTCAAGGGCTACATGGCACTTACCTTACTCGCAGCCATCTTTTTAACAACTCTTAAAAGCCATTGATTCACTTAATCTTGCCACTTATTCAGGATAATCCTAACTTTATCAACTTTTAGCCTCGTGCCTCGGGCTTGTGATCGAGAACCTGTGAGATTTTAAAAATGTCACATGATGACTTATAGGTATTCCAGAGCCACTCATCGCAATGACGGAGGGCGGCGGCCTAATCACAGGAGTGATAAAAGCTGTATAGTCAATCAAGCAGGGTCCCCACAGTATTTAACAGGATTGTTTCAGAGAAGCGGTTGAATATGAAAGCAGCGCTAGCCTGAAACGTGTGTACAGTATCTTGATTAATCATCCTGTTAGGGAAATGGACATGACTTTAACCTCTGCCTGTTCAAATGAACTGCTACTTAGAGAAAGTAGAGGTCTGATTGATTTTCTTTCACATGTGAATGAACTACACACAGCTATCAATGCAGAAGATTAGCTGAACATGTGAATGCCTGTGTTATTGGATATAGTCACTCAGAAATATTGAATACATCTCCTGGGCCAGTATAACACACAAAAGCACATGCATGAGCACACACAACCTCATGCAAACCCACACTCGGACATGTATACATGCATGTCCGACGTACATACGGGGGCGGCAGTAGCTCAGGAGGTAGAGCTGTCGGTTCGAGGCTGGCTCCTCCTGGCAGCGCGTCGAAGTGTCCTTGAGCAAGGCACTGAACCCCTAACTGCTCCCGACGAGCTGGTTGGTGCCTTGTATGGTTGCTGCCGCCGTCGGTGTATGAATATGAGTGTGAATGGGTGAATGGGTGAATGTGAGATATTCATTGTACAGCACTTTGGATACAGCGCTCTATAAATACAGGCCATTTACATACGCATCTGCACACACAACACATACAATACATGGACACACACAAACACAAACGCAAAAGACTCAAATGTCCTTTGTTTATTCTACATGTATGTTGTGGTAATACAACAGTGTGAGTTTTCTCCTCACAAGGCCATATTATATTCAGTAGCTATAGACAGAACAGATTTCCAGACCTACAATACTGTTGTTACTGATGATGACATTCAAGTGTTAACCTATGAGATACGGTGTGTGTCACTCAAACACGTGTCATCCATACATCCTTCAACTTTGGTAGCGATTTGCAGAGGTAAGACCCGTTCGTGTGCCGAATCCATCACTGTCATGTCTGTTGATCGCATGCACTCTTCCTCCACCATACATCTAATGAAATAACCTGCTGGTCTAAACAAATCAGCTTCTCTGTCACTGTCACAGGCAGGTTCCCTCTTCGCAGCCGTGCTTTGTGAAGGTCTCACCAAAGGAGACAAACACTGCAACAAATGTGAAACAACCACAGACCTGTTTTGATAATCGTAGCTTGTCTCAAAGGGATTTAAAAATGGCTCTGTAATTAGTGGAGGTGCAACAATAGCAATTTTTCAGAAGCGATACAGATACTGAGCACTTTATTAGGTAAATTGGCCAATACGGGTGCTGATCCAAGCAGTACTAAATTTTTCTCACAGCCTAGTGGCTTATTATATTTCTATAACAAGGCATCAGTTGTATTTATTCGTTTGATCAGAATATGCACTGATGTATGCACTCACACTTTGTATAACAATGCTCAATCAAATACTGATTCTCCTGCTGAAAGAGTTTTATATTGTGTCTGTCTGTCTGTCTGTCTGTCTGTCTGTCTGTCTGTCTGTCTGTCTGTCTGTCTATCTAAATTCTATCTGATCGTCTATTTATCTAAATTCCCTGTCCCCCACCTCAGAGTGAAGCATGGGGCCGTTTGTTGCCCCCCTGGCCCAGTTTCTTGTTCTGGCCTTCACCACCAGTGTATGGAGCCTCAACCCAGACGACCCCAACGTCTGCAGCCACTGGGAGAGGTGAGCATGTATCCTCCTGTGTAGCCCGTGGCACACAAAACACATTGAATTTCAGATTCAGGGAGTCGCAGGGGAATCCTCAGATAAGTCGGCAGTGCCAGCTGCAATGATTGACATGCCGATGCTGGAGCTTTTTCAGTGTCCTGGCTACGAACTCTCGAAAACCAAAGTTCCAGATCTATTCACAAAAGTCCATACAATGGTATTGATCCCACCCAGCTCAAGTCACCAAGCTCCGAGCAGTAGGAGGGGATGCAGCTCCAAATGAAATACGCAGGCAAATTGATCAGTGTACTCTCATCCCAATCAATCACTACAGCCATATAGCCAGAATAATTATTAGTTGTGCTGGGTAGTGTCACTTATGAGATATAAGCAGGAATAATTACTGTCCCCCCATGCAGAGGGGAGGAAAGAAGGCTGTGAAGATATATTGTCTGGACAATTGCCTGACCAAGGTGAGGGTACTTAGGGACCGTGGTACCACCTTGTTGGCATCAAAATGAATTCCCTAAGTGGGCTGTGTTCATGGCTTTGAGGTGAAATTGGAATTTTCATCATAGGTAAGGTGCTGCGATGTCTTCAGGTTGCACTTGACTGCATATATCACTAACATGTATCACCAAAAAGGTCCTTTCAAGTCCTTTCTTTGCATATCAAAGGTATTTTATTCATTCATTGGGACAGAATCTCTGCACTGTTTTTTTTTATTTTTTACAAACATTTCCAAGCAGCTGTTATGAATCCATCCACTGAAACTGCAAGAAAATCTATATGGCGGCCAGCTACATTCACTATGATGGTGGCGGCATCACAAATGTTCTCTCTTTTAGCTATGCTGTGACCGTCCAGGAATCCTATGCTCACCCGTTCGACCAGATCTACTACACCAGATGCACTGACATTCTCAACTGGTTTAAATGCACGAGGCACAGGTAAGTTTGGAGAAGTCTCCTTACGTGTCCCCATGCAGCTCCATCAGAGGTTTGCCCTTTCCTGTCCCCCAAATCAGAGCCAAGTCTGTGACAGCCACAGTAAACGTCCTTGTTGCCTCCTGTTAATGTGGCTGAGACTGAAGTGACAGAACCGGGATGCCACTGACTGTAATCATCTTGCAGCATCTGTTTTAATTACTCCATTAAGGTTTATAGTGGGCATCTAACTAAATAGCTAAGTACACAGTGAGTCACTTCCCGAATAGACCTCTATGTAGCAGGTGTTGTACACAGAATTCCATCAGCCTTTTTACTCTCTTGCTTTTGTTGCCCTTCTACCTTCTAAACTTGCCAATTACAATGAAGAATGATATGTGGCATATCTTTCTTTCACCAACTGCATGCTTGCGCGCCCTTCAAGAAGGGTCACTCTCTAAAGCACGTAGCTGTCTCTCTGTGTGTCTGTTTTTCAGGATCAGCTATAAGACGGCTTACCGGCGGGGAGTGAGGACCATGTATAGGCGCCGCTCACAGTGTTGCCCTGGTTACTTTGAGAGCGGAGACTTGTGTGTTCGTGAGTATCCGCATTTACTCCTTTGTCCTCCATGGCCGCATCTTATATCTGCTAGACACTTGAGGAAGAGGAGTAAATATTGTGATTGATCATTACTGTGGGTGGCCTGCAGATAAAGCTATAAAAATCCCTCCATACTGATAGTCCTTTTTTTATCATGAATAACCAATAACACTCCCCCACCACCTCCTCCGTTAGCATGCCACTATCCGTGTGAATTTATTCAGTTTAAGACGATTGAGCATGATTTAGCATAAAGGTATTTGCACACTATTTTACTACAGCCCGTTCCCGGCTTTACTTTTGCAGCCAGAGTAATTTAATTGAACTTGTATAACAATGAGAAAAATTAACGAGCCAAGTGGGTCCTGGTTACGGGATGAAAACGCATAGCGCTGGCTATAAAACCATGCCAGAATTCAATAACATAAAAAGAGCAGAAGCCAGGAAAATTGGAGTATAGCAATATGCTGATTACCGCCCCATAGTGTCATTTTTATAGCTTCATTAATCGTCATTGATTTCTATTTTTATTCCTGCACATCAAACTGAATATTTTTCATTTTGACCAAATAAAGACAGAGCATATAGCTTCTGAGAGTTACGTTTCTGATATTCTCAACCTATCTAATGTTTTATTCTCTTTAAATAGATTAGAACCTCACTCTAATATTTTCCCAGATCTTTCACAAGATGAGGGAGTTATTGATACAGCGACTTCAGCCATATGGGTATGCTCTTTGACCACAGCTGAGCTTGTCCTTGTCTAGGCTTTGCTAGCCTGAGGGCAGCAGAGCAGTGGGAACCCTGCCAATGTGGAAAAGGAGCTGACGTGATTATCCGCGGGTCTTGTGGAGGGAGGCACCGACTGATCAATAATGTATTTACTAAACATTTGACGGACAATGGGAGGGTTTGTTCATTAATAGCCATTTTCAGCATTTTGTTATCAATGTAAAAACTATGTTGCTGGTCCTCAAAGCAAAAGGTGCAAGAGGTATTATCATGATAACATTATGTGGAGCGGAGAATGGAGGGAGCCCCACCCTGTCGACCCCCCGCCTCCACCCGCACCCCCTGCAGGTGAAGCGGGGAGAGCGAGCTGATAGGGGCCGAGAGGGCAGTTTTGCTTTCTGCTGTCTTTGCAAAGCGTTCCACCCCTTTTAATCCTAGCACTCTCACTACCAGGATTAAGAGATTTGTACTCCCAGAGATGTTTTGCATGCAGCGACAAAAGGGGGCATTATGGAGGAAATCAACCCAAAATTAACCCAAGTCTTCTATTTCTGGACATTTTGTTGTTTACTGAATGTAAAACATCCCCGTTGTGTATTGTCAGTTCACTTTGGTAATCTCCATGAAGTCTGTTTTTTAAAAGTCAAAAAACGTTCTGTTTGGAGAGTGTTTGCCTTTTAATCCTGCCTACAGTTCCCATATGGCACCACATCAACACTACATTAGTTCTAGTGAGAAGGGGGCTAAATGAATCTGGGGGATGTGAAGGCCTCGAATGAGACAAAATTATCACATTGACTTGGCACACAAACACACAAAAAGAGAATACACCTGACACCAGATCAGCAACGTTATTTTTCTGGATTTTTTTCTTCACTAGATGTTTTTTTCTTCTCTTGTGCAATTCAACAGTGAATCACACGCAGCCTGTCTGCTGTTTGGATTAACGGTTCCTCAGGCAGTTTTACTACACGTTGTTGTGGTTGACTGGAGGTGATAGCTTTATTTTCACAAAGCTCTGACAGCATGATACGTTGACCTTTGAGCAGTTTCTCTTTCGTGAGTCCTAGGTTAGGGTTAGCCTCCTAATGAGCGTGATTATTGCAGTCGTGCATGAAGAAGTGAGAGGAACCTGCTAATGACAACGGCTCTGAATATATTTGAAGAGCCTGACAGCTTCTGAAGGGTGAGCAGCCCCATGCTCCTGTTGTTTCCACTTCCTACAGAACGTTTAGGCGGGATGTCTCTTGCAATCCTGCTTGGCAAGTGATGCAGTATAATTTAATCCTATAAAAATGCCTCAGGATGTGCCGTTGATTTTCGCTGTAGAATTAGTTGAACACGGTTTTATAAAGTTTTTGGCAGTAACACGAGCTAGCACATTTCACATTTGAGTTTTAATGATCGCGAAGATGATGAGATTTTTCTCTAGAAAGGGATTCTGTGCCTTTGATTTCTTTTTCATTTTGGCTTTGTTGCATTTTTTTAATGCTTCAAAGACACAGTTTTAAAGTAAATCATCTCTGTGCTAGATAGAGGCATATGGAGGAACCTTTGGAGGGAGCTGTTTGATATCTGCTGTAGGCATCTCTCTCCTGATTGATTTAACCATTGGCTAAATCACATTGTTCCAAGTGTTTCACTTCCTATCCCCTAACAGCGCTCGAAACAACACCGCCAAGTACAGAAACATAAACAAACAGAATTGTATTGCTAGGTCTTTCTCCTAACTGCTGCGAAGCTCTCCTATAGAAGGACAGGGGGAATAACATAATTACAGTAGTGTCTAAAAAGATCTATTTTATCAGGCATTTTAAAAGATAATAGTTTGACTGTGCAAGAATATTACATTTATTAACACTGCATGACAATCACCAATTAGCTCCATTGTTCCCCATTCTGATAACACCTCTGCATAATGAGTTAGATTAGCCTTTTATCTAGATGAAAGAATCAATTTTCCGACAGATTCCATAGACATGAGTTAAGCAGAGTGATTCATGAATTTCAATTAAAATGAAAGACCTACTTCCTACTTTATTATACCATCCCTTCAGTACAGCGGTTCAGATCTCAGGAGAAGGGTGCGCTTTATCCTTTCTCCCATATTCAAAACTTCATTTCCATATTTCTAAAGGATGTGACACATTTGCATTTCCCTGTTCTTGCTGATCAGAATTTGCTGATTGAAACTAAACGGAATCAACTCATCATGGTGACATTGAATTCTTCTCCTCCCCTCTTTGAATACTCCACATACTGTAGACTCATTGATTACAGGTAGTCGATCTGACACCTTCGTCAGCACAAATGTTGAAGCTCTTTCCTCCCCTTTTTTCCGCTGGCTTACTGTAATTAGACAGTTTGCTGCCAGCTTACTGATGCTCAGAAATCTGCCCTGAATTATCTCTCAATCTCTGGTTTACCATTTTTGCCTCGGGAGCGTTTCTGCGATTAGCCCTGGCTTGTGGATGTTTGGGATTCGCTCCTCTTTCTCCTCTCTCCCTGCAGCCCTCCCCCCGGCGGTGTATTCTAATCGAAGCTTGATTGAGTGATAATCTATAATAGCACTGTTCAGGCCCGCGGCCAGCTCCCAGTGACCTCTCTGCCTGCAGGATGAGTGTCATAGTGTTCCACACACAGCTGCACACTCGCCACAGCACTTGCGTTGTTTGAAAAATATCGCAGATGCTGTGCCCCTGTCCTTTTTCACTTCTGACCAACGCATACCACAAGCAAAACAAATAGCAGAACTCTGGCGGTGTCTTGGATGAGGTCTGATCAGTTAAGGGACGAATCTGTCTGTTCTGCTGCCCTTGGATTGTGTATCAACCTTCCCCAGGCTGTGATGGTGGACTGCTGATTCCCATCAGGCAGGGCTGCTCTAGTCGTACTGGCCTGACTGTCTCCCTCCTCAGATAAGAGTCTGTCCGTCTTAACCCTGCTGGCCAGATGACCTTGGCTGCCACAGAATTATTCATGCTAAGTGCCTATTTTTGTTATACTTTCCTTCTTCGCTTCACAAAAAAAAAAACTGGCACAGTTGCAAAAACTCCATGTAGGTCACTTTATTATCCAGCTGAACCAAACTTCCAACTCTTCTCAACACACTCTCAGGAATACTAATGCCGACCCAATCAATTGGGTGCCGTGTTGCTCAATATGAATGATCAAGAAAACTGCGCACTTAGTAAACACTGCAGTGCCTGGACCTGCTACATTAAAGCATCACTATGACAAAGCACCGGCTGATCAAATTAGAGGGGATTTACAGCTTGTTTCTTCGTGGCTCAGCCTGCTGATAACAGCTCATTGTGGAAAATAAGGCTATGTGATAAACTGAAATGTTGACCAAGGACTCAATCTCTTAAGGAATCATTTAGCCTAGTGTCAAGCGGTGGAGATGGATGTTAAATATGAGTGCCATGGCTAAGATTTAGTCCCTTGATGGTATTAGGGAGATACTGAGTGTTCAATTTTATGGGCCATTCTCTTTCAGCTGTTATCTCCGTGGTTTTCATTATGCAGTTTATTGGTGGTTTAATGATGTTTTACTGTGTGTGTGTGTGTGTGTGTGTGAGAGTGTGTGTGAGTGTGTGTGTGTGTGTGTGTGTGTGTGTGTGTGAGTGTGTGTGAGTGTGTGTGTGTGTGTGTGTGTGCGCGCGCCTGTGTGTTAATTTGATTATAAGCTGTGCACTGATGAGGGAACTTCTCTGTGTATCTCAGCCCTGTGTACAGAGGAGTGTGCCCATGGTCGCTGTGTGTCTCCTGATACCTGCCAGTGTGAGCCTGGTT
>OMOV01115550.1:0-13772 GCA_900312565.1 Beryx splendens
TCTGGGGTGTAGAGCAGCTTTCCACCGGCTGTGTCCGATTGTGCGCTCAGTCACAGCACGGGTGACTGTGTGACGCCCGTTGTATGAGCGCTCCTGTCTGGTCTGTGGGTTGGCTAGAGGAGTCATCAACCAGGGAGCAAATTATAACCTCGATCACGCACATTTCAATTAAATGAATAAAAACGAAATAAAAATAAACAAATAGTCCGTTTGCATTGTGAAAATTAACAGTGGACTGGACAAGTCACTTACCAGTGAGCCAGCCATCTCCATGCGCACCTTGCGCAAGACGCGTCCCAACTGTGCTGTTTTGCGACACAAATGAGTCGTGCGCTTCCCCGGGCCATCGAGCAACAAGCAGGTTGTATTTTAGTCGTTAATATTTATATTGTAAGTTGGCAATATACCATAGTTATACTGCATACTATTTGTATATATATACTTATACTATTTTTTGCGTGTAAGGGCCCGTGGTGAATTTGTGCCCAGGGCCTGTGCTCATGATGATCCGTCCATGGTCTGGAAGCTCACCGCAGTAGCCTTTGTATAGCGCAGATCTGGAATAACATTATCAGGGAATCAATAACCATTTTTGGAACACACTGTGGTGTAGTGTGCCTGTTTACACTAACGTTGCATACCTAATTCCACTTGCTGTAGTAGCACCTGGTTTGGGCTTCACTACCGCTATGGCATCCACAGGTCCCGGCTTCACTCCCTGTTTATTAGATGCTATTAATAAACAGATTATAGCAATCAGACATCCTGCCAGGTATTTAAATAATACAAACCATGTTGGAGGTTTATGCCACTTTTGTTCCGTCTCGGTGCATGACAGGGCAGGAGGGACGACGGACACGCCACACTCAGAGTAATGGGCTGTCTGATACGGCAAAGCTACCAAATGGTTGCATACCCCACTCCCAGCCACACAAGAGCAGAGGCTGTTAACCAGCACAGCCAGATCTGAATCACATAACATCATCTGAAATGCACACAAATAAAAACTGTGAATGAACTTCAAGAACTGTAGAGTTTCATGTAGGTCTGCTACTGAGCAATAAAGTTGGAAAAGTTGTGTTTGAAATGTGAGAGTTGTTTTGTGCTGCAGCAGCAGAATGAAAATGTGCATCAGTCATGTAATTGATATTTTAACATATTTATTATTCAAGAGTTGTTGTATACATCACTTGACAACATGGTTCTGACTATCCTGCCCTATGTTTTGGTAGTAGTGCGTAGGATGCGTAAGGTCATGGGGTTGAGCGCTGTCCCCTGAGTGAAACAATATGCATCAAGATCTAATTAAATAATGTTACTGAATGCATACAATTTTTCGCTGAGCTATGCAGAACCTTAGAAAAACAAAAACAGCAAAATCCCTTCATTTGTTGCTTACAATTTCTGTGCAGCATTATTGGCGAAAATACGACACTGAGAAAAAAAATCATTTTTGAAGCGAAAAAACTTGAAATCAATCGAGACAACATAAATTAAAAACGTTCAAAGTACAAACACACAACAGGATAGCTGAGGAAAACAAAAGACAGAGATGGAATAATATCTTTACACACTGACTGAGGCATTGTTATTAAAGCCTACATGCAATGCGAAATCAACTTGTAAAAAATATCTACAGCAGTCGCATTATGTATTTACATTAGTGCCATGGTAGAGACAGACACAAACAAAATGGTCCTAGAAATGCAAGGTAGCTGTTTTCTGAGTGTTACAGTGTTTTAGGGTGGATCTTTCCTTTAAAGTAGATGCATTGTGGTGGAGGGTCCACAAATTCCTTGTAGCGCCGCACACTGTTACTTAAAACAGAGTGTCCAAAAACTCTGCAATCACAAGGATAAGGACCTTATATTGCAGCCAAACTGCAACAGTGATTTTTTTTACATAACTTTGTCCTTTTGCAGCTTCAACACATCAATTTTGCTTTCTGGGGCTACCTGAAGGAGAGAAGTTTATTCTGTGAAAGTCCAACAGTAGCTCTATGCAGCAGCAAATCACTGATGCCTGCATCACTGATGTCAATGTTGATAATGCTTTGTTGGATACAAAGAAATTGTACTGTATTGGTAGTAGTACTAGTACAGCTGTTGAGCTCAATATCCTGTGTCACATACAATGTAAATTGGTTTGACTTTTGTATATGTGTTTGTAAGTTGCGGCTGGTCATGCTGAGCTCATTGTGTGAAGGAGTGAGTCACGTCCCTGTGATTCCAGCCTTTTCAGACACCCCACAGAACAATACAGACTACCGCTTAAAGGATACGGCTGGTGTTTTAAATACATTTCTTATCGTCAACAAATCCTGTGAAAATAATAAAATAAACAATACGTTGCTCTACTCCCGTTACTTTCTCACTTCCCACGTTCCCTTTTTAGCCTTCAATCCGGAAGTCATCGGCTCCAATTGTACGATAAAAAACCTTTAAATGCAGCTCACAAAGACATAGTTTATATTTTAAAAATCACTAAGTGTTACCATGAAAAGTCAGACTGTTGTAGTCATTACCAACTCAAATTCAAATGGGAACAAATTCTTCGTTACACTGGGGACTATTTTCAGTGCTATGGAACTACTTTCCTGAGATTTACGGTCGGCTTATTAAGTTGTTTGAGGAAAAAGTCGGCCATCCTGGTGCATCGCCATGATGAAATACGCTGCCCAGAGCAGCGGCATGGCCTTTTTTAATACAATGCAGTTCTATGGCTACTGAGATATGGCTTTATTGGGCATCGGCTGAAAACAAATTCATTGCTGATTTTGTTATTTTCATTGGATTTGTTGACGGTAAGAAATGTATTAAAATACACCAGCCTTATCCTTTAACCACAGTGATCTGAGTCAAAATATACCTGAATCAAAAATCAAAACGACTGAATTAGTGTCGGTTCAAGCAATTACATAAATAACCACCGGTTTTAAACGACACAAATACACATGAACAAAATGTACAAAAAGACGTCATCTTCATCTCAAGAACTTCAGGTTCAAATGATCCCTGGTCTAAGAAGTGGACATGCCAACAGTTTGTCTTCAAAGAGAAAACCTTCATGAAAGGGGAAAGATGCACTTTCCTCCCGGAGGATCTTCGGCCTGCTTCGTAGTCTCTTTCCTCTAGAAGAGGCTGCGCTTGGTCATTCCTGACCCAGCGTTCACACTGCAAGCAACATGATCAACAAGTCAGAGTCAGAGTCCATTCATTTCCTATAGAGATGGGATGCTACTTAATTAGGGCAAAACTTCATTCTACGTAGATGCAATCGGAGCCTGTGGCACCACCCACAGCTGGTCAGAATAGAGCGACCCATCAGCCAGGGCGCTTGCAGTATGAACGCACGGTGCGAGACACTGGGCCTCCCGCGTCTAGCTGAAGCACACCGGCCCTACGGTGAAGCCAAACTCCTGGGTTACTTCATCGCTGCCGAACACTGCCAGGTCCCTGAGGGGCAGCAGCTGGAGGTCTTCACTCTCAAACTGGAAGACTGATTCCCGGGATCCTGACTCCAGCTCCTCCAGGGGCTGTGGGAAGAGAGACATTTGACATTAACAACTGAATCCAGTGATTTTATACCAGTTCCTACATGGGTGTTCTATTCTGTTTCTGTGCTCTGGGGTGAGACCAATGTGTGTCAGTTTGTTAGGTCAAAGGCTGATATTCAACTCTTCCATGCAAGTATGGATTAATATGTTGTTATTATTGTTATTCGTTTCAATGGAGAGTTTTAGTATCCCATGGTCTAAATGCTGTTTTATAGGCTTTTCCACCCTGACAAGAATGAAATTCGGGGGGAAGCTCTGAATACTTGTATTTTTTATTGTATTTTTTTAGAAACAATTTTAAAGATAAGCACAAAATAACAGATATGTCAGCTTCACTCACAATTGGTATCAGTCTACAAAGAACCATATCTGTCTAACCCTCTGTGCTCTGAATAAAGACATTTTATGAGTAGAACTCACAGTTGTGCCTAGAAATGCTTTTTTCAAAGAATCTTTATTAAGTTGAAATCACAGAATTCAGCAACTTAAGTTCTTGTGTGCACATTGTACAACTCCCACGTCGCCACATCTGTCATCATCACTCCACTTACCACACAGTCTCGCAGTGCCCCCAAGTAACTCTGCCTCCGAGTGTCAGCCAGGAACTTGACCTCCCTCTCCCTGAGGCCCTGTCTGCTCCCTGGCTGGCAGGAGTAGGTGATGTTCTGGGCGGAGAATCTGCTGTTCAACCTCAGAAACCTCATCTGCACCACGCCTGCTCCCGGATACTCAAACTGGTGGTGGGGAGTTGCATAAGGACGTGTGATTTGGAGAAAGAAGTAAAAGAAAAACAGTGAAATCCGTCTAGGACAGAGAGAGCGATTTGTGGATCAGACCCTCACCTGGAAGCCCTCTGCAACTGCACTCAACCAATGAAATGAGTTATTGGTGCCAGAATCCTTCAGCCAAGCTTTTACTGGAACCTGTGGTTTGTCATTATTCATATGTTAATATGACATCATGTTCTTACCAACTATTAAAAGATGCAATGTGTAGCCTTTTACCTTCAAAAAAATCATTTCCACATTCATTTTGAGACATTAGATTCATTACTATAAACAAACAAGACCACCGGCAAGAGGACTGGCAGCCTCTACTGGCATCAACACTGCATTTTATATTCTGTGCCACCGGGTCAGATTTGTTTGTTTTACAGCACAAAACAGGAAGAGGATGCTAAAGAGGAGCTAAAGCTTTCAGTGTTTCTGTTGCCAAACAGAAAACTACTCTTAAGGTCCACAGAATTCAACAAAACATCTGTGATGCGAGATGCCCACTTGATAAACCCCAGTGACATATCCACACGCAACCCTGTGACATTTACATCCGCTGGTTTTCAAGTGAATGTTGCTACCTGTCTGTCTTATGGTCCTGTAGATTTATGGCATCATAGCCTGATGTCCTCATTTCTGGGTTAATACAACATTCTTTTGACATCTGAATTGGGCTTCTATATGAATGCTCACCTTGGATTATGGCACAATGGATTGAAACATCAAATCCTGTGTATTGGTAAATGGGGAACAATGCTAATGTGTTGACTTTGCCGATAAATCTGTACGGCTCGCGCCAATTTGCGTTACCTGCTTGTCCGGTCCAAAGAGTCTAATTTGTTTAATGTAATTATACCAAAGTATCCCAATTAATTTGACAATGGTGTATTGATGTTTAAAAATGCTACACGTAGCACCTTGAAGAATGTTCTCAGTGTGAGTGTGTGTTGCTGATACCTGAGGCTGGAGCGGAGACAGGCAGGTCTTTGGCTCAGCTGTGAAGTCACAGTAGACCAGAAAAGCATCAGCTGGGCTTCCCTGGTTAGGATCAATGTAATACATCCCTGAAAAAATATAGGAAGTATAATCCATCAATAAAATAAAATACACCAGTAACATGTATTAAAGGTCCATATTCTCCGCTTTCCAGTGTGACTTTCTGTCTTTCTGTCCAGTCAGAGCTGTGTGTGGTGTCATGTACCAGAAACACTCTCAATCCATTTCTCCTCGTTCATTTTCCAGCATCTCTCTGAGCCTTACCAAGAACAGACTGTTTCTGTCTCTGTGTCTTTAAGGCTCATTAATATTAACAACCCTCTGTTCTGATTGGCTAACCGTTTCCAGAGTGAAACGTGAGAAACAGCGCGGCAGCTATAGGTAGGGAAAACTCTCCGGTGATAAAACAATGACAACCGCTCAGCCGCTTTGAAAAAAACACTTTGTTAGTCTGTTATTTCTTACAGAAATGATAATGAGCTTTGTGAACCTTTGTGATGCCACAAAGTTACGGAAGTCCAAATGGCTCGTTTAGAGGCTCGCTGTTCTAATATGGATTGTGTGGATTTAGTTGGCGACCGTGCGTTTTGATACTTTCACCATGTTTAGATCGCCCATCCAACTCCTTTATCACCACAGAGGCAAGGGGAGTCCTGCTCTACACCATGTGGGCCCTTTAATTTAGAAGATTGTCCCTTTTGTGTCGATTTCTGCTCAAGCCTGTACTCCAATATAGCTACATGATGATAGCACGTTTTCCACAGTGGTGATGTGATAAACAAAAAAGGGCTAAACTATGACCTCCATTCAGTGATGATCAAAAGGCATCCCAAACACCGACATAAACAAATAATCAGTATGGTATGTAAACACCCTTCTCAGAGCAGTAATGAACAATCCTCTGACAGTCTCACCATCAGAGGAGTTGGGGTGGGCGAGCCAGAGCTCCAGGCATGTAGTGGCTGGGTGTTGCTTGGTGCCGTCTGGTGGATCTATGAACCAGTGTAGCTCTCTCTGAAGGGAGTCCAACAGAGTCTGGACCAGGACGTAATTAGGCTTGTCTGACAGGTACATGAGGTCCTGAGATATTGCATAGAAAACATGGAGGAGTGCTCTCAGATGTCAAGACCAGATAGATTAAAGGCGCCACATGAAGCATTTTAACATCAATAAATCATTACATATTCATTTTGAGACGTTAGTATAATTACAGGAGCCTGGGTAAAAAGATGACTAAACTGAGTTTAGGTCAAGTAACAGGACGCATGGCTGATAATGACACAAAATATTTGAAAAAATATGAGTTTATGACTCGTAGTACTAGACTGAATGACTTGATGGATATATTTCTAACTCCTATGCGTTAAGTTTGGTGTAGAGTCGCCCTTTTTGGAGGCAAACTTGTCCAGCAGCAGGACTGGCTGTCAATCGACCAATCAGAGCCCATATTCCCAGTGCACATCTCTCTCCACTTTGAGTGGCAGAAAAACCAAAACAAGAGAAATGACTGAGCGACAAATCATAGGCCATCAAGTAGGTTGCTCTGGCTCTTCTTGTTTTTATTGTTTGTGTGATATTATCATCAGCTTATGTTGGGAATTACTGCAAATTTTGGATGTACAATTGATTTAATAGTTTAATAGTTATATTGGTCAGCTTCACAGACAAAACAGGTGGCAAGCTCAAAACTAGCACTAAGCTTTGACTGGTTTTCTGAACCTTTGACCTTTGAGTTACAGGACTGTCTCTCTAACCGGTGGGCTATCCAGTTACCAGGTACATTTACCTTCAGCTGAGTTAGTGTGAGGTTCAGTGAGGTTCCTGGTGGCCCAGGTAGACCAGGTGGACCCTGAATAAACAGAATGCAACCCGTGAATACAATCGCCCCCGAGGACACAGCACACACAAGATTCCTGAATTGCGCTGTAATGTACTGCTTGAATATGAGGACATATACTCACGGGTAAGCCTCTCTCTCCAACAGGACCCGTTTGTCCAGTAAATCCTTTAAGGCCCTGGTGATCACAAATAGCATCTAATTAGAAAATCATCACCAAACATGGCTTTCAACAGCCTCCATATCAAGCAGTCTGGCTTTGTTTGCACATACCCACCTTCTGTCCGAACAAACCCTGAAGAGAGAAGAATGGAGAGATGTTAGAGTAATGCTTATGCCATCCGTTGTCACTGTTGGCCAAAAACATTGATCAGTGGAAATGACTTACAGGCAATCCAGGTAGGCCTGGAGCGCCCCATCCCCCAGGTGGACCGATGTCCCCCTGAGGAGAAACAACCAATACCATATTATTATTATGCATCTACTGTATTTGGAAGCTCGTATCTACTGTCTTTCCCATATGATGCGAACACCGGATTAGTTCACCTGCTCTCCCTTTGGACCGTCTCTCCCTGGCTCTCCGACAGGGCCTTGCACCCCCTGAAACGGCGAGAGGTTATACTTAACTCGGCGCATACGTAAGAGCATCATGCAGTCTTGTCTATCGGTGAATGGCACTGATCCATAAATGTTTCTGATAACGGGAGTACCTTTAACCCCTCTCCTCCATGAGGGCCGAGCAATCCTATAATTCCAGTTTCCCCCTGCATCATGGGGAGAGAAAAAAAAGATCGTATGGTATCGTACACTCCCCTCAGCATCTTCATGTCTACGATGTCCAGTTAGTAGAGAGGAGTTGTACCTTCAGGCCTGGTCTACCCACTTCACCTTTTTCTCCACGTGGGCCACTTGCACCCTGGAGACAGATTGTGAGAGGGAAGAGGATTTGGAGGACACCGATGATCAAGTTGTCCAACTACTACAGTTCCAAAAATCAGATGAGATGAGAAGCTAAATATAACTCACATAAGCCCCTTGTCTCCCTTGAAGACCAAATGGACCAAAATCTCCCCTCTCTCCCTGCAAGGCCAGAGAAAGGTCGAGACTACTAACTCGAGACTTGATTAAATGCGATTAACCTTAAAGACATTCCACAGCTGAGAGACATTAGCGTTATGTTAAAGGTTAAGCTTTGTACTCCCAACGGCCAGATTCTCAGACCGTCAACAGTCACAACTGACCTTTTCGCCTCGTTTTCCTCTTAAGCCTCTGCTTCCAGCTTGTCCTCTTTTCCCCTTTTGCAAAGGAACAACATTAGGCTTTAGTATCACATCAAGTTCGTATTCGCTTCAAATGCCGGTGGTGTCTTCCTACCCTTTTCCCGGCGCGTCCGGTCTTCCCCGGTCTTCCTCTTCGACCGTTGTCTCCCTGAAGTGCAATCCAGTGAGATCTAATGTCAGACTCGGGTCCGATCTGAACTGCAATTCATGAGGATGAGCTACACATCGCTTATGTCATGTGAAGACCTCATAAGTCCAATTTTAGTATATCTCTTTTTACTTGAATTGAAGGTTTGCATTGTAGTTTATGTGCCGAGCATCATTTATGACTTTGGAACCCATTTGGAACCCATTTGTTTCCTTTAAAAACTTTTGTTTTTTTAAACTGCCGGTGGAGAGAGGTAACTTCACTTGTTTCGAACGCAGTTTCATGTGTTTTGAGAAGCAAGTTGATTGCCATTTGAAACAAGTGAAATGATCTCACCTCAGTGGCAGTTTTTTCACTCGTTTTTAAGGAAAACAAGATTTTAACACTCAATATTAGACTAAATGACTTCTTCAGATGGATGTATTTTGCAGTGCATGTATTTTTTGTGTTTGTGTTCAATTTGTTTTACTCTGACTTTTTTCATATAATACTAAACAGATATTTTTGCAGTGTGGGCTTCAATTTGAAAGGCTCTTATACTTAATCCCAGAAAAGTGGTGTGGTTTTTGTCCAAGAGCAAACTGTATGACAGAAAAAGTAGGAGGTAGATATGAACAGACAGACAGAGACGTTTGATCTGACCTTTTGACCTTTCTGCCCTTGCCTTCCCTCTGGCCCAGGTCCACCCTTTGGCCCCTAAAGAGAGTAAGGTGGGGGACATGGAGCACCTTATATAAAGGTATTCAGAATACACATACAATAAACTTATCCTGGAAATGTCAGCGTGTGGAAATGTGCATTTTGATATAATAAGAGGCAGCACTGACCTGTGGTCCTGGCGGGCCAACAGCCCCTGGAAGTCCCATCTCACCCTCCATCCCCTGGAGGACGGGATGAAAGCACAAGACATCCACTGATGTGGGTCCAACTGACTCATGTCACATTACATTTACACAAAAGCAATGATGAAATGGTGAGGAGTGAGGCAGAGCAGGCAATATGTCTATGTATCATCAATATCTTTTTGTTAGTGCTACATAATATTGACATTAGGTGCTATGCGTGTCATTTTTGTCAGATTAATTGAGATATCTTGGTGTAATTACCATAAACAAATGAGACCATGGTGGAGATGATTGGTAGTCTGTCTCACACCAGTGGTGTTGTTAATGCTGGTGTTTCTCCTAAATGAAGACGACATTTCCCATAAACCCCGTCGCTTCCTGGTCTAAAATGGGTACTGGATGAATTTAGAATGGGCCCAAGTTTGAATAAAAAAGAAAGATTTTCTCTGACTTGATGAAAGCTGATTTGTGCGGGCTGGGAATTTTTGTAACTTTTTTGAATGAAAAAACTGTAGCCTATTGCAATTTGCAGAGTAGAAGCCAGATTTTGATATCGAGCAGCCCTAGTTTTCAGTTTGTGTATCCACAGCATGGGACACCGATCATAGAGTGAGGTGTTTTTAGCAGTCTGGTCTTACTTCTGATCCGAGTGATCCTGTATGTCCCTTATCACCTGGCAGCCCATCGGGACCCTGCCAACAGGAAGGAATCAACCCCATCAGTCATTCATAACGCAATGGAATCTGTCTGAAGCTTTCCAGTGTACAGTAAGCATCGTACAGTACATATATCAGAAAAAACACAGCTGTGCACAGAGCTTCTACAATCTCAGTTGAGAAGTATCTTTTTTTGATGAAGCAGTTGAAACCATTGGCGATACCCACTGGCTCTCCTGGCTCTCCTTTCTCTCCAGGGTCTCCTCTTGGCCCCCCCGGTCCAGAAAAACCCTTTGGACCAATGTCACCCGCTCTTCCCATGGGCCCTGCAGACACCTTAGACGTAAAAATATAAACACCTTTAGATTTCTAAATGGGCAACATTAGTGCTGTTACCTTTATTGATCCAGGGAGAGTCAACTAAGCTCCGTGCTGCCCTCTGCTGTCTGTCATGCACATTGTTTTCTGGCCTTGCAAACTCAGTTTCCCTCAATAACAGCACATTAATGGTATTGTATTGAATTCTCCTTACCACTGGTCCAGGTTTTCCTATGTCACCTTTCACGCCTCGGCTTCCCGCCACCCCCTGCCATTACACAGAACACAATGTCAAGCCAATACTGGTGTCAGATGGGTTATTACCAAGTGTGACTTATGACTAATCAGCAGCAGTGCTCTACCTTAGGACCTGGAGTCCCACAGTTCCCAGTCAAACCAGCAGGCCCTTTTTCTCCCTGGAGAGAGGACAGGCACAGTTTAGGAAAAAGCAAGAGCATTTTCACATTATATTTGATTATACAGGATTCCATTACACATGTTGAATGAACATGTATCTTCTAAAAAAGGCTGTTTTTCAAGAACTGAGGGTAAAAAAACCAGACAATAATGCATTTTAAATTTCAAATTGTTTTTGAATGGGTTTCATGGGTCATCGCACTTTCACTATCTACAGTATAAAGTATAAAGGACCACATCAACCTCGGGTAAAACTGTGAAAAAGTAGAGATGGGACGATATGCTTATCTCACGATACGATTCGATACGCATTACGGGGTTCAGGATTCAACTACGATGCAATGTGATATATACGGTATAAGTTCACTGACAACAAAGTCTGACTGGAGAATTATGTTTATTTCTGAGACAAAGGTCTTTCTAGTGATGCATCGGCTGCTAGAATGTAAACAACAATTTAAACATGTCATTACAAAGTGACACTAATATCATGTGGATGGAGAGCTTGTGAAACTGTGATGGTCAAGCGTCTCATTTGTGATTACCACAGCAGAATAAAATGGAGCTAATATCACCATTCATTTTTCTGCCCGACGATACAGTTGTCAGTTTTGTATCGTGATATACTGAATTTCAATATATCGTCCCATGCAACACCATATTGGACTGGAATGTGTTTTCTCTGACAGTAGAGCTGTAAAATTGTCTACCTTCTGTCCTGGTGGTCCATCAGGCCCTGCCATTCCAAAAATACCTGGAAAACCCTGGGAAAAAAGATGCACATTCACAGGAATGACCAGTTACAACAACTGAAGCTTCATTTCAAAATGAGATGAATGCCGCAAAATGAAAGATTCTGATACTTTTTAATGGACAGTAGGTAACTACGCTGCAAAATATCCATTTTAACAAGTTACTTATATTTATACTTAGTTTTATATAATTTTATTACTTAAAATAAGTGAATAACTGCCGTTGTGGGTGACATCATTTCACTACACAGTCAGTATCTTAAAACAAAGGCAGAATAAGGCGGATCACTCCAGTAGCGTCAAGAAAATGACACTTGATTCAAGAAAATTCTTTGCACCTGTTCTCTCACCCCATACATTTTCCACTTGTTTTAAGAAAAATACATCAAATGACTTTTTATGAGGCAATTATTTATTTATTTTTTGGTGCATTGCTGAGATTGGATCCTCTAGATTTGAGACAATGATGAACATTGGGTAATGTTTAATTTCTTTTTTTTTTTATTTTATTAAAATGGACCTACAGCATTTGGAGTGCAACTCATCCATTTTGTGATCATCATAGTTTGCAATATCAGTAAAATACCATCAGCCTCATCTTGGTGCTTACCTGTAGTCCTAATAAGCCTGATGGTCCAACTTTACCTACCAAGCCCCCTTGGCCCTGAGGGAAAAATCACAGCGAAACTATAGTATCCCATCAGACAATAGCAAAGGTTCATATGCAGCATAAATAAACATGGATGGATGGATGGATGGATGGATGGATGGATAGATGGATGGATGGATAGATAGATAGATAGATAGATAGATAGATAGATAGATAGATAGATAGATAGATAGATAGATAGATAGATAGATAGATAGATAGATAGATAGATAGATAGATAGATAGATAGATAGATAGATAGATAGATAGATAGATAGATAGATAGATAGATAGATAGATAGATAGATAGGGTTCCTTACCATCAACCCTGCATAACCCTTTTCTCCTTTTGACCCTCTTGGTCCCTGGGCGCCCCGGACCCCTGGAGGCCCCTCTGACCCCGACACACCACGATTTCCCACATCTCCCTATGAAAAACAATTTGTTCTTGAGTGACCTGAGATCTTAAATAAAAGGTTAACAAAACATCAGTCAGATTTGGCGGGAAATCTGCTGGCTTGCTTTACGGCACAAAACAGGAAAAGGACGCTGTTCTTCCAGAGCAAACAGAGCTAAAGCTAAAAATGCTACATGTAGCACCTTCAACAACGTCTACAGTGAAATCATAACATGGCAATGACCTTTGACCCTTTGGCACCTGGATCTCCCACAATGCCGAGCTCTCCACCATCTCCCTGCATAAAGAAAGCAAAGACAGTAATGAAGGAAGGGACCACCATGACAACTTCTACCAGAACAGCACTGGAATAAAATGGTTGCATAGAAACGACAACACAGCTGACCTCTTTGCCCCTCTGCCCAGGCTCACCCTGCAGCCCCTGGGAGCCCTCGGGTCCTGACTCTCCCTTCGGTCCCTCTGGCCCTGGTCGTCCCTGGGGGCCCGGAGCTCCCTGTCTTACCGGGACGGTAAATTGTTTGACAGGTGTTTGACATTAGCTGCTGAGTTATTTTATTGCTCACGTTATTTTGTCAACTGTCTATCAGCAAACCAATGTAGTAGTCTAACCCTAGATGCTAAAAGTTCATGTACATTCATGGAAAAGGGGTTTATTTTTGTAAAACTCTGCAATAATGTCACAGACCTGGTCACCTTTTGTTCCAGGAGGCCCCTCTTCACCTGCTGGACCCGGAGCACCCTAATATGACACACAGGATTATACACATCAATAATATAAGAGATAGTGGCGTTGACAGTAACATTTTTGACTAGACAATCAGTTGTGTCTCTGACTGACCTGTTGTCCATCCAGTCCTAGTGGACCGATGTCCCCTGCAGGACCCAGTGTTCCCTAGAGAAAAACAAATACACCTCAATACCTGGACCACTTGAATACTTCTGCCTGGGCTTCGACTGAAATGGGTTTTTGAAGGCTAATACCATTAGTTTTGCACTGCATTTAGACCATCATGGGACACCAAAACTCTCCATTGAAAGCCAGACTAAGGAAATTCTTTTAGGTGGGTTAGAAGCTCCTTAAAAGCAAGGTGAGGCAGGTTTCATCTAGTGCTGGGGCGATTCGTCGA
>OMOV01115561.1:592-13279 GCA_900312565.1 Beryx splendens
CCTCATTTTACCGTCCTTTAAGGCACCCCTACAGAAAATGTGGAAACGTAGTTTGTAGTCTTAGGCCGATCTCCAAAGTCTGACTTTGTTCATTTGCATATACTACCCACATTGTAATGATACAAAGCTGGTTGAAAATCAGCAAAGATTTCCTTTAAAGGGAGTATTTTGTGAATTCCACTAAGTAAGAGACACTTAGTCTGTGTCCAATATGGCAAAACAACAATACAACAAACATGAATTGTTATATTTCATATGAAGCACCAACGCCTCTCCAAAATGTGGCCAGAATAAAATAAGTTAACTGTTTTTTAGAGAGCTGGATAGCACTCTAAATCTTTCACATCTTCCAAAAATAAATCAACCCTATGCAGAATAGCTCAGGAAAATTGAGATGTACCGAACAGTGCAGTGCAGTATTTCCATAAATCTTTCCCCTCCGCAATCCGCTTCCATGAAATCCTTTTTGATCATATGCAATCCTTCCTCAGTACCTAGCTGCCGACTATTTTCTACGCACAAGTGTCCATTTGGCATGAAGAATGTGTCAGACATGATTCTGCTTAACATTTCCAAGCTGGACAAATTGGGCTATGGTGCCAGCTGTTGAGCATGGGAAGGCTAATCAGTTTGGCAGAATGCTGAGGATTATGCAATCAAAGCAGAGTTGTTGTTCTCTTTAACCAAAATATACTGCAGAGGGCAGCGCATCTGCTGTTGGTTTGGTTATCTGAGCTATTTGCTCTTATTCATTCTGGAAGCTCATCTTAGTCTTGTTATTTGTTTGCTTTTGTTTTCCACAGGGCTGTTGTGAAGAAACCGGCCAATTAACTGTGGATTTGGTGGCATGTGTTATCACATCAGGGTCCCAGAGTCTCACGTCGTCTGTGCTCGTGTGTGGCAGGGTGTGAGGGTTTTGGGCCAGCGGTTTTAAATCACCTCCCTCAGCTAATTGTATTGCACATTGCGTGTGTGCATGTGATAAAAAGAAAGACAGAGTGAGCGTGTGTATGTGAGAGAATTAGAGAGAGACATGGTGTAGACAGGAAGGTGTGTGTGTGTGTGTGTGTGTGTGTGTGTGTGTACATGTTTGCTAAAAAGCCAGTCTGCATTAAGTCACCCTAGGAAAGCGCCATAGTCAACATGCAAATCTGTGTCCTGCATAGATATGCATCGGTTCACACTGCCATCAAGTTTAGCAGTCCTCTTTGACACTGCAATTGAAAGCGACTTCATCATATGAGACCCTACAAGACCCGGTGACATTTGGGATTCAGGGGGACACGAGTTACAAATCACCTCTAGAAGACTCTGCACAGACTCCAAAATAAACCTTCCCTCCGGGAGGTCGCTGGATGTTTCAACCCGAGTCTATATTTTGACCACAGAGATGCCACAGAAGTGGTAATACTAAATGGATGTGATTTAAATAGGTACTGCCGAGTGCAGAGTAATCTCCCTGCTGACTCCGGTAGCTGCTATCCATTGCTCTTGATATTCTTCTCTTTTATTGTCTTATTTGAATTCCCTCTCATAAAAAGACCATTCTGAGCTGTCATTTTCAATACAAAAAACTCTGTGTTAAAGGATTCCAGTTATTTTCAACCTGGGCCTTAGTTTTTGCCATCATGACGATTGATTCTGTTCAAAATTCCATCACTTACTTCACTGTAGAGCTTTATATACCTCCAAACTCCAATCTGCAACAGTTGAAACCAAAAAGCGATTAAAACACATCCTAGTGGTAATTACAAGTAGGGTATGTGTCAACGCAAAGTTCGCAAAGTGAACATAGCAGCAAATCCACCGCTGTTGGCGGTCCAAGGTAATGAAAGTCACAAGTATCGGTTATATTCACACCACACTCACGGAAAGCGAGAAATGTCTGCTGTAGTTCATTCATGGTTGATTTTAAATTAATAAATACAAATGAAGTTGTTCAGGTATGCATTATAACTGAATTATTGTGATAATTGTTCACAGTTAGTTAAAGATATGTGTAACTGCAGTGTGAGTGTTGTGTTGGAAGGACGTGTTTTAATTGCTATTTGGACTCAACTGTTGGAGATGACCACTTTGGCCCTCTGTTTGTGTGTTGGACAGCAGCTCTCCCAGCAACATGGAGGTATGAAAAGCTCTGCAGTGAAGTAAGTGATGACATTTTGAACACAGTCAACCGTCACAATGGCAAAAACTAGGAAAATAAGGCCCAGGGCGAAAATAACCTGAATTAGTCTTTAGTAAAAGTTTCCCTTGTGTAGCACAGTGTTCAAACTTACCATTAAACATTGTCCAAGACAAAGTGCGTTTAGTCATTAGTATGCATTTTACAATTATATTTTTATGCTGCAGGCAGTGCAGCCACAACCTGCAACACTGAAACATTTTCAAATTGATTCTTGTTCCTTTTCAGAAGAGCCAATGCAATGCTTAAAGTCTGTGACATGTATAAAAAAATAAAAACAAGTCTGTATTGCTACTCTCTATTGCCGACTGATAAAAAACAATAGCGATTCAACCAAGCCAGTTTCATGAAAGCTTTTCCATTTGCAGTTCTAGACCCTGTCTGGTAGGTCTTTCCTGGACGCACAATAAGTGATGCGTTGTACACATCCGACTTGTGTAGTTACCATGATAGACACCAAGAAGAAAGAAAAGAGCGCCACCTACAGAAACTCAAAAATCATCGACAGAAAACGTCACTGTACTGGACACAATGTTTGATTGACAGTGTGTTGAAGATATCTCTGGGGAGTGCAGTGCAGAAACACCACCACTTCAATATGAAGAAGCTGGCTTGAAGACCGGGTGTCCAAACCACATCAAGGATTTAAAAAAAAAAAAAAAAAAAAAAAAAAAATCCTTCCAAAAGACTGTATCGCCAGTTTGGAGGAGAGTGGGCAGGTGGAGATGGTGGGGGGTCACGGTGGTGGGGGATGGCTCTGTGCTCTCCCCTGCCCATACAAGACTGGCCTAATGTGACCAGGTCCCAAGGTGGAGACACTGTGAGAGTCTGACTCAGGCACAGTTCACTACAAGCAATAACGCAATAAACCTTTGTGTCGGGAAGTACTCACATAGCATTAGAGTGTACTGCTCAGTGAGCTCTCAGCGTAGGGCCAAAGGCACAAGTGTTTTCCTGTTCCAACCTTTTTTAACCTTCTCCAAAAGGGCTGTCTTTTTATATTTTCAGTGCTTCTTGCGTTGCCTTTTTGTTCCCACCAACCATATTGTCACAGCTTCTTTTATGTCTGCATACTTATTTATTTTTTGAGGCCGGCAGGTGGATTTGCCTTCATCCTTTATTCCTCCGTCTGTTTACGTTCATGGCACTGACAGTGCCCTCGGGCGTTGTTTCCGTTTTTGTTTCATCCAAGCTGTTTACATATCGATCGGCTTGCTTGGATATACTTTATACTTCTCACCCAAAAGTTTCCATGGATTCCCTGTGACCTTTTTGTGACCTGTTGAACTAATAATCTGCATGTTTTTATGCTGTTCGTCTTTTTTTATTGTATTCACTTTTTTTTCTGTTTGTCAAAAGGAGAGCTGAATTTGCATTTTTTTTCTATTCTGTTTTATTCTCTTTGAAGAGAGACAGATGAAAAAGGAGGGTGGGGGGTGGGGGGGCGGTTGTTAAGAGTCCTCACAAAGCCACTGCAGGCAATATGGATTGGAGCCTGGCAACGTCTCTCTATACGCATATGTAGTTGGGTTACATCTACATCTGATCATTTGTGTCAAAATATTTGCATTTTCCATTTCCATCACCAACGCTGCAACTGAGTCACAAATATTATCTTTTTCTTTTGTTAATGTAAATACTTTCAATTGGAAAAGTGTAATTTATTAACACCAACTCATGAGTGATATTTGGCTTCCCGCAATATATGGAAAAAGCTTTTGGATTTTCAAAGGGACATGGATTAAACTCATGCAGTGCATTGTCAATTAGAATTGTAGAGCAGATACAAAAGGCAATTAACTATTACATTATTAGATTGTCTTCCAACTTTGAGAGAGTAGCTATATTCACCTGTGACCAAAAGTGTGGCTGCACAGCTCTCAGTGGTCCTCACCTTACTTTTTTGTTTTGCATAGCAGTCACTTTTGAACAGCTGTATGCTGTATACCATGACATTTGCCAAGTGAAATCAAATTACAGATGGAATTTAAACAATGACCATGCTGCTCACCTAAATACTGCAATCCAATATTTGTTCACACATTTTTAAGTCTAGTTGCATTCGTTTGTGAAAGGAAATAAATATGTCACCACAGTTGTAGGTAAAGGGCATCCAAGTGATTATGGCAGATCTCAAATGTGTAAACATTGCACAGCAGGATTGATTGATATGGCAGCCAAGCATGCATGCACAGAGAAATGTATGACCGGTGCTCTGTGACTTGACTTTGCTACTTCAGCCCATGCCAGAATAGCCATGCACCTGGTTGTAATGTGCATGTAATTGAATTGAGGTTTGGATCAATGCAACTAGGCCTAAAAGACTCCTTCGGCATATTTATGTCATCAAGTGAATTGATTGCACAAACTCAGACTTACTCTAGTCTGTTGCTACATAATGAAATCTTGATGGCGACCATGGCACTGGGCGCCCGCGGTGTGGAATCGCTGAGTAACACTGCTGCAGCCAATGACTCCAGCCTTGTCTAGGGGGCTGAACTCCACCATCCGGCTTTGAAACCCAGAGAATTGAAATGTGAAATAATTCATGATAGATCATGTACAAAGTCAGGTCATAAATCCAGCAGGCAAACACAGTGATGTACAACATAGGCTTAAGGGAACAAGCCAGTGATTGAAAGGGTTTTATTGCATTCAAGAAACTGTAGTCTGCAGGTCTGCACTGGAAGAGGAAAAACAATGTCTGTGGCTAAATTGTCAGTCCCACTGTCCAGATTAAAACCCATCCCACAACTTGGCCAACCTGTCCTACCAGGGTTATGTACCGTAATCTATGCGCAGTAGGCTGGCACAGTGAGTAGCGAGACTGTCCATCAACCATAGGACCTGTGTATAAACCCCTGTGTCTGCAAAGCGTCCGCCCTGCTGAAGTGTCCTTGAACAAGAAGCTGAGTCTCTAGCATCTCTGGGGGTGCTGATCTGGATCCGACTCTCAACTTTGACTTCCATGTGGATGGAACAAGCCAAAAGAGAATTTTATTTGTAAAAGATCAATAACGCATCACTGGTAATAGCATACTAGTAGTAGTAGTAAGTTGTAGGTTAATAGCAGTTGAAATCATCTAAAATAACTGGAACATTAAATAGCTTGTGAGAACAATCCATTGAGCTTTGAAAAGCAGGCCATTTTCAGTCTCAGGTATTTACGTAACAAGGAGAAAAATAAAACAATGAAAAAGCATCCAAGTTAAAGTGAGCCTAGCTGACAGTGTGGCCTTTTGTTCCAGGTGAGGACGGCAGCTGGAGTGATTGATCTGACTTAAAGTCTGGCCATTTATCTCAGTCAGTCATATCTGATCTATGGCTGTCAAGTGGAGACGGGCTCCTCAGACAAATAAACTGCTCCGAGACCTAGAGAAGGGTCTGCTATGGGTCTCTACTAGCCAGCAGCATCTCCCTTTCTAGCCAAGCGTGTGTGTCTACAGAAATTGCCAATTTTCTAACAATATGATGCTATGAAAAAATAAGACTGTTGTGTTGCTCATTGTGTCCTCCTCATGAATTGTCTGTTTCTTTCATCCCTAAGACATCAACAGTTATGCACACTTTGCTTGTACCCTTGCTGCTTGCTTGCTACTGCTGCTGTCTTTAGACAAAAGCAAGCTGTGCATGCATCTTTGTCTGACTTGTCTCTGTCTTGAATGATAGAGTGCTGGATCTGTAGAGTGATCCATACGATCTACTGTTCATGATGTGTCTTGCACTGTTCCGTTGCACTGCAAGGTCATGAACCTATCTGTGTCAACATGCACAGTGTTACTATCTTAGCTGTCAATATGTTTCTGCACCAATGCCACTGAGACAAAGTCTTATACACTAAGGCACATATTTACTAAAGCCTTTAGTGGGTACAATAACCTTTGCAGTGTTCAAAGTCAGCACTAAGATGTGTGATTGATTGTGACAATTTGCTTGACCAATCAGGGGATAGTTCATTGGTTTTGCACATGCTAAACATTTTTGCACCTATGAAAGGCCTTTGTAAATCAGGGCCAAATAGTATTTGCAATTAATTTCCATTTTAATTCTAATTTGGTTGTGTTGTAAATTCAGATACCAGCTTGCCTACAGAACTCTTCATTGGCTTTTTGCAGCCACAAACTCTCCAAACCTGTAAAGCATAACAATTTCAGTAGTTCAGTAGTACAAATTAGAGAAGTAGAAATAGTAAGATAATAGAGTGAATGAAAACACTCTGCTCCATTGCTCCATATTCTCCAGCTGGAGCAGAATGCTGTTGGTCCAATCCCCATATTCTCCATGGAGATTTTCCTCCTCAATTCACCTCTCTCCAAGGACCAAAAAAACAAAAACAAAAACATAAAAAAAACAAGTCAGGAAGATATTTAGACGTGTTCTTCCCTTGGCACAATTGCGGCTCAACACTGTCGCTCCAATTTAGAAAGCTGCGAGTTGATCCTTTTGACCGTGTCTTTCGCTACCTGGGCCATTTCTAAGCCACAGATGATAATCCTCAAGGGGCCCTCATTAAGTCGTTGCTCCAATTAAGCCGCACTCATTTTGCCGCAGCACAATCCCTCTGTACCGCAGTGCACAAATCCTCCAACAGTGGATTACTCTGATCAGTGGGTGGGTTGAAAACAACAGCGTTGCTAAGTCACAGGAAGAGGTTAGCATTTGTTGGCTGTCAGCAGCCGCTCCTCACTTGTCTGGTAGTGTGATGGATGGATTTGAGTTGAAAGAAGAAGATTTTAAACTATACTAAAGTTGTAATTGGCACAAATGTGTCTCTAACTGTGATCAAATATTAGGGATCAATCTGGTACGAATTTATGGCTTAGCAGTCGGAAACCAGTACTACTAAACTTTGATGTAGTGAGAGAAATGCAACTGGCTTTAAAACTCACTCCTTCAGTTTCATAATTTGTGATGAATCAAATTGCAGTATGAATGGGAATGGCTGTATTCTGTGTTGTCTTCACATCTCATTGACTTGCACTGAATTCAGGCAGGCGATATCCTTCCCTTTGTTCCCTAAATTCTAAACACTGCATTTAAAATGAATGATTAGACGGTTAATTAGTGATACATTCAGGTAAGCCACTAAATGATGAGAAGTCTTGACTTGACATTGTGCTCATGTTTCACAATAAAAGAGAGTTCAGTGTATGTGTCTCTCGGTGTGACACACTGAGTTTCAAGCCCCGTAGGGTGCTGCTCTTTGTGGCAACCAGAAACACAGCGGTTTCAAAGGGTTTTTAAGATGAGGTGTTCACTCTGAAACAGACAAAAAGAATTGTGAAAGAGTGATCCTGAAGAACAAAGGATTATTCTTAGAAAGGTTCACCAGTATAATCTTCAGTGGAACTAATCTTGGATCGACGCTGGAGCACTCTACCCAGTTTAAATAAGGCAGGGAGCAGAATTTTTGAGGCTCTGAGGAAAGTGTCGTGGACATCAAAACGCCTCAGCAATAAACTCTCTGCAATATGAATTAATGATTCCTGCTTGCTCATGTATTTCGCATTTCGTAGAATTTCAAACTCTACCACTCAGAAGAATGGCTTTTATTGGTAAACCTGGTAAATGCTGTGTTACAGTTACGTATGTAGGAACTGACATATACTGCATGCATGCATATATATAAAGAATTTAATAACAAAGCATTATACATCCATTTTGGAAAATGAATGTCAATATTTTAAAATGCAAGCAATTTAATACACAAAAACAAATATTTTGTAAGCAAAGATCTTTAGATAACTCATAACTTTAAGTTACTCAACTTTTAAGGCATACCTGCTCTTTATAATGTCAACATTCATTTTGTCAAAATTGACATTAATGCCTTGTTTTAGCTTTTACAATAGTGTGTATCTCATTGTGTAATGAAATGCTTCATATGTATATGTGTGGCTTATTTTTTAAATGTAAGTATGCCACCATAAGGACATTTTGCAAGCAACTTCTCTTTCTATTGTATCACAACATTTTATACTAATTTCAGCTCATTTCCAGTGGCTGTCCTTGGAGCAGGTTGGTCACACATGCCAACCCTCCCGATTTCCGCGGGAGACTCCCGATTTTCATTGCCCTCTCCCGGTTTTCTCCCGGGGTCATATTTCTCCCGCATTTCTCCCGATTTCTGACAAAATCAGATTTACTCACGACCTGTTTCCGGTTTCCACTCGGACTTCAATACAGCCACACCATTGTTTGGTTTCCATGGTAACTGTGTAGTCTCTAGTAGCGTGTGCAGCTGAACGCCTCACCCGCCGTTCGCCCGACTTGAAGTTTAGAGAATGAGCTCCTCAAAGAAAAAGAAATATTCATGTAAATTCCAGCCCTCGTGGAAAGAAGAGTTTAAATTTGTCACGGAAAGTTTTAGGTGAAATGGATATGCCTTTTGTAAATTGCGTAGAGTGGATTTCTGTATCGAGCATGGAGGTCGCACAGATGTGAAGCACCACAGCGACAGCGAAAAACACAAAAAGCCAGGTAAAAAGTGCTATGTTATTTCAATAAAATTATTGAACATATAAATCATGTTGCAGTGTGCTTTTTATTCTTTTCATCGTTAGAAGTCAGTAGGAGGCAGGACAATGTGTCTCCCTAAGCCTCCCTAACCAACCTGCTGCAGATTGTGCGATGAAACACACGCAGTGGATTTCAGTTATGACCAAGAGTTAGACTGCCATTCAATCCCTGCTTGAGCTGTTCCACCCTGTTTACAGTGTTCACTTCAAGATATACCCTTTGCCAGGAAAACAAGTTAAGCATGCTTCAACTTGAATGGCTTAGCTCTTGCTAAGTGCTTTTCCACAGCCTATTGTTTACCGTGCCATTGTGCTCAGTGTGTGAAGATACAGGTGCATAAATGAGAAACAGCAACAAAACTAAGCACACAGAAGCAACTTGCATTCTGATGAAATATTTACATATTACATATGCCTGCTCCTCCGGCAATTTGTAAACACAGATGTTGTGTAAATAAAACACAATAAGTAAAAAAGAAAAAGAAAAAGTTGAATGGCGAATGCCACTACTGAGAGAAATGACGGGTTAATGAGCCATTCTCTGCCGACCGTTTAGGCAGAAAAATGATCACGTTGGCCAGGCAGTGAAGGAAGATACTGTGCATATGTCAGAGGGGGTCTTTTTCTTTTTCTTGGTGTGGTTTAGCTAATGTTCTTCCTTGGACTGACGTTTCTTCAAGGATGTTTATCTTGGATCATGGGCATTTGCCGTGGCTCTGAGTCAGTTAAAGTCGTGAGCTCACCTCTCCATGTCTGCTTACATTTGTGTTGCTTTTGTTTTCTCTCAGACCCTGGAGTAAGTGACCTGTGAATCGAGTCATACTGGGACAAGGACTTCCTTGCTTCAATAACAGTGTATGGACGTCTGATAGAGCCCAGCAGGTATGTCAAGACTTATTCATATCTGCTTGCTATTGTTGGTGCTGCATGCTATTTTATTTTTCTGTTTTTTAAAGTCACTCTCGGGTAAAAAGAAATACAAGTAAATATGGTCAATCATTATTAAAGTCATAATACATAACATACATACATCATGAACCCAACACACATATTCACACACACACGCATGCATGCACACACACACACACACTCATAAGGGGTGGGGATTATGAGGTGTATCTATTATTTACCAATAACAATAATTATAAAAATGTTTCCAGGATTAATGCTCCATTCCAGGAAAGTCTGATTTCTTATGAGGTAAAAAGCAATGAAACAGCCCTTCAAGTCAAAATTAGGAAAGATTTTATTCAACTTTGAGCTTTCCAAGATGCAGTTATCTGACATCACCATGACGACATACACTCTCAACATTACACAGCTGCATTACACACTTACTTTAACGTGTTCACAATCCGCAAAATACACTAAAGTTTGATTTTCAGCATTGCATAACCTTAAATGTATCAAAACACCTGTGTGGCAAATGGTTAAATATAGAAAATTTTAAGTTGATTGTTTATGCTCATGTTTATGCTAACTAACATTGGCAAATACAGTATCACTGAGACAACATTAGCTGTTGCATGGGGAGCAGTATTTTACGTTTGGCAAAGAAAACCTCCCAAGCGTCCACGTTTCTTCCGTGGATTCTCCAAGCTGGACCTCCGGAAGGCACGGAGATTGTAACCTGCCAACTGGGAATTTCCCTCTTCCAAATGGAACGTAGCATGACATCACTGTTTAGACATGGTGCATGCTTCTGTAGACCAAGGACTGGACTAATACACTGCAGTAAGCGGAGAGTACAGTGTGAAATAATAGATGATACATGTCAGATTCCTCTCCCCTGTCAGACTGCGTCACCATGCCATCTTTACCGAATAGGTAGACCACCACAGGAAGTGGGAAAGGAACAAAAGCCTTTGGTGATGCTGCTGATGCTTTGGGAGTTTTCTCTTCATGGAAATCACAAACATCATATACTGTGGGGCTTCAGCCTTTTCAGACATTTACGTCAAACAGCCTTACTAGTCACAGTGTGGAAACTTACTGAACTGTAATTTAAAGAAAAGCCACATTATATAAAGACAATGATAAATATTTATGAACCAATGTAGACATCTGCTGCAAGTACGGAACATGACTAGCTATAAGCTGTAAGTCATAACAAGGTGTTTCATGACAATTATGTAGATTTGTGTGATTTAAGGCAAGAGTTGGAATTAATTGGATCCATTTGATTGGCGTAATGAGTGAAGGGTTGGCACAAACAGATGGTGAAGCCATCTGAACTTGGGAATTCAACCTTACGGATAGCATTTGTTTACCGCGAGACTTTGTGCTGCCCTTGGTGTTTGCCTAGATATGCTTAGTCAAGTAGCTTTGAACCGTCGCTTTCAACAAACAGGTCTGTCATGAAGCGCTTCACAAAGAACATAAATACAGATAAAGACAACAGATCAAAACAAGAAAGAATAAGCACATCTCAAATTTTGAGATATGGTCTGCTTCATAGGCAGGCCTGTCTTGTCTGCAGGGAGGGTTTATCTTGGTAATCATATTTTGTGAAGAGAAAACAAATTAGTTTACTTTACTTGATTCTCTGACCTCAACATCCATCCCCACTGCTTGGAGGCATTGAAGTGGCATTTTCCTCCCAAAGGGCAGAGATGACACAGAATGACTCAGAGGGTGTCAGACACATCCAGCCAACATGCTTAAATGCCCGATCTCAAATGCCAGTGCTGCATGTTGCATGTTCCTGACCAAGCCTAATGGGCCGGGTTAAGTTTTTACACTATTTGCCTTTCTTGTCACGTTTTCAATATATGCACCCGGGGAGGATGTGGCGGGAAAGACTGAGACCGGTTGGAAATTAATGTGATCACGTCGGGGAAGGGACTGCGCTGAACGACATGTGAAAAGAAAATGTGTGTCTCTGAACCCCCTTGCTGCCGTGAGGCATAACACAATTAGATTTTAGATTGTTTTTTCCTCTCCCTCTGCCCATCTGATTTCTGCTCTTGCCAGGCTATTCTCTTTCATCTGCTTTATTCCTCCGTATTGTCATAATGTAGCAGACCCTGAGTGCTCTCACAGATCACTGGTACAGCTTATCAGTGAAGTGGTGCCGCTTCAAATTGGGTCCCTTAATTTAGTCTCACTACATTCATTCTCAGGATTACACTACCAGGGGAAAAGGCTGTGGTGGTGGAAAGGAAAGATAAACATACTCTAGGTAGAACAATCTAGAACATGTAAGGACAGGGAAATCTAATGCAGAATTTTTGCTGTGCGGGAAGGAAGTGCGTTGGCAGTCCTGAATGTTGAAGGTGGCAGCGAGCCTTGGCGTTTGGTAGACTGATGAATAGAGGGCAAGTGGATATTAGGTCTAAAAAGTTAAACCGCAGGAAAAAATGCAACCCATAATTAGTTCTGCTCCATTAACACTTGTACATATGTTGAGCTGTGTCTAGCCTCAAAAGCAAAAAGAAAATATACAAAACTATTCTGTCGTTTTATTAAGTTAGGCAGACATGTCTTTACACACCTTTGATGATCATCCTGTTATACTGTACAGCTGTGGAGAGTTGCAAGACAGCACAGGCCAGTCTGGACTGATGAAATTTTGTGAAATCATCACAGTGTATGAAAATGTACCTAATGTGCTCCATGCATGAAAAGTGAGAGAAATACGATTCCCCACCACAAAATCCAAAACCTAATCCAAACCTTAACCAAAGTTGCTTTAGTTGCCTAAACTTAACTTTTTTCATGTGGCGGAAGCTTGAAAATGGCGTGTCAAATTCTGCTTTTGTCATTTAAGCCTTTGATGGTGGAGGATCATAATATTTACATTATTCGTGTTCCCAACAAAAATTCTGAGAATTTCACACGTTCTTTTGAAACTGTGTTGTAAAGGCGAATAGGAAGACTGGGGACCAATGGGAAGACACACCGCTCTGCCACGTGGATCCACAATACAAATGGATTTGAATCAGAATCAGAATGACTTTATTAGATCGGAAGAGCACACGTCTG